>CM012446.1:25678969-25958969 GCA_003999625.1 Oryzias javanicus | reverse complement strand
TCCAACCTGCAAGAAGCTCCCTGTAGCTGACAAGAAGCCCCTATTCGCCCTTCAAATGACCTTTGCTGATCCGCTCACTTCTCCCCACATGAACTATTGAACTTAGACTCAACACATGTACAGTATGGTCATATTGGGTTTCTAGATACTCAGAATATGAGGTTCAATTTGTAAATATTTAAATTGTACATGGGTCAGAACTTCAAGAAAGGTGTGTGTTTTATTTGTTTGGTTTCTTTGCATGTTGTGTAGCTGACTTTCTACCTAGGTTTCAGTTCTTGTCTCAGTGCCCATTCTCCTCCTCTTACCCCAATCACTGGACCTGAACCCTGCTTATTTTCTGTTGACTTGCCGCCTGCCCTGACCCTCACCTGGACTGTTTGTTTGATGCTCCCATGCTCATTTTTGACCTCTGCCCGTCTGACCCTGATCTAGCTTTGTGGACTTTTAGCTGTGCTTGGTTCCTGTCTGAACTAACCTGCTGCGCGTGGAACCAGCTGTCTATCTCTCTGTTTGTGACACCATTGAAATCCCACATTCTACTCCCATTTTTCTAATCGTTGTCTCTTAATCCACCCAGATCCTAATCCTTAATTCCCCCTTTATGATCTTACCCCTCTCTGGAACATTAGGTGTCCCACTAGGCTCCGTCTTCTGCCCTTTACTTTTCATGACCTTATTGTTGCTTGTTTCCATTTTTTTTTTCTATTCAACGTAAAATGTATCCGTTAAAGACACACGCTCTACATTTTTGAGGAAACTTGTTTTTTTTTTTTTCTTCTTCTTGAACCAACCCTGTGGCCTTATGGTGGAGTGTCCACCCTGAGACTGGACGATTGAGGGTTAAAATTCATGTTTGAGTCATGGGGCAGTGCATCCCTGCTTGGCACAGCATTAAACCACAAAGTGTTTCCTTGAACTTCGACCCTCTCTCTGACTGTTTGTGTAGAAGACGGTTATAGTTCTCATCTTATTTCTTTAAATACAACAGTGAAAACACAACATTTCTATTTGTCAGCACAAAATCTTCTCTCCAAAGTTAAAACTTTCTCGATCTGCATTGACTCTCCCTTGTTTACAGGTCAAAAGTGTAGATTGTGGATGGAACCATCTCATTCCAGTCACACATCTCTAGGTCAGCTTGCTTTTACTAACACAATATAAACTCCAAAGCTCTTTTTCTGACCCATTCTGCCTCTAGTCATGTACAGCCTACTACAGGTCATGCACATTGATTATTGCAACTACCTATTTTTCAGCCAACCACATAAACTTTTACTTACCCTCACTTTGGATTGTTACTAGTACCCCTCTCTCACTGCATACTGGCTGCCAGTCGTCTTCAGGATTCCCTATAAAATGTGTTTTTTGTTTGTTTTTCTAAGCCATTCATAACCTCTCCCCTCAATACTTGTCTCCTTCACATTTCCTCTTTCTCTCGCTACTTCAGATCTTTGTCTGCCGTTCTCCTGACCGATCCCTTTGGGAAGCATTGAAGAGAGGTGAGGCGAAATCCGAAGCTGAAAGTTGAGCAGGCAGGGGAGTTTACGGCAAGTTACGCTCAAAAAGATAAAGAAAATAGCTAAAGATCACTGTAAACAAAGGTAGAGTAAGAAAATAGCAGCAGTTTTTGGAGATGGTTTAGGAAAAAAAAAAAAAAAAAAAACAGAGATTAAGACAGAGGAATTTGAGGAAAAGGCTCATAAAGTAAGTGAACCAGACAACACAACAGGAGATGGTTAAGAAAAAGAAGAGTAAGACGGAAAAAGGGCCATTAAAATACGACTCAATGGGCCTTCTCAAAAAAAAAAAAAAACATCAAGGGACAGAGAAGCAGAATATTAAATCTGGAAAAAAAATCTGTTTACACTTCTCTTTGGAAGCACTAAAACGGCGTGTTTTGATCTATATTCACACCGCCCTCAGACACGCGGGCGCCAATCATTTTTAATGAAGTCTATGTAAACACACGTACTCTTACTGGCCATTTGATCAGGTACACCTTGCAAGAACCGGGTTGGACCTCCGTTCCCTTCAGAACTGCCTCAGTCCTGTGTGGCATCAGTTTGCTGCACATCTATGGTTCAAATCTCCCATTCCACCACATTCCAAAGGTCTGATTGTTTTCCAAACTTCTGTTGTCCCGTTACTTAATAAATATAAAAGTTAAAAGTTTTGAACAAACAAATTCAGATTCAAATTTAGATGACAGTAATAAAGCTCAAAGCACCCAGTCGCGGCCAATCTGCCAAACATCTACTTTTGATCTTAATCACATTTTCAGTGCAATTTTTAAAATTTTTTTTCTTTGTTTCTACAGTCCTGATTGGCTGTAGACCTTGTCAACTCCTGTACAGAATGCGTTCAGTTTGTCAAATCTACATAATCATTGATCACAATCAGATCTTTGTTTTCATTCAATAATACTGGACTCATTTTTCAGGGAAGGTTTGAGAGTTTTAATAAGAGATGTAAGCGTGTAAATGTTCATGTCCGTCTGAGAAAAGTGGATAAAGTTTGTAGCCAAGCATTTGTAATCCTTCTTTGTGGATTTCACCGATCACCAGTTGTTTTTAGAACATAAGTCTCAGGATAAATGAGGAACCAGGTTTAAAATAAAGACAGGACAAACGGGCAGCATCATGTACTGAATCCTCCACTTGGTTTTATTGGAGCGGCTGAATCTGTCGGCTGGTATTCTACCTGCCGGACGCTCTACAGACGTGACTCGCAGCTTTTCCACCCGGCTTATGTTACTCTCTGACGCCCGCTTGTGTTGGCGCTGAAGCCGTTGGAGGTAATTATGGCTCACAGTTGAGAGCAGCGAGGTATATTAACTTTTTCTCTACCAATAATGGAACTTTCCATCAAAGATTTCTGAACTAGCAGCTGAGAAATGAATTATGGCCTTTCTGTGACCCTAATACGTCCCGATAGTTGTTCTTAAAATAATAAAGACTGGTTAGCCAGGAGCTTGATAACATCTATGCATTTTAAGGCCTTGTTTTAGGTAAATGACAGTCGAAGCGGCCACCTTTTGTAAACGCATCAGTGCATTTACATCACGTCTACTCTGATCCGAAGACGTTTGTTGTTTAACAACTCCTCTGCACAGGGAAGCAAATGATTGCTGTTTATGGAGTCCGCAGGAAGGAGGCGTTCCTGCTGCTGATGTGCTGTGCAGGTCTTCAAATATAAAAAAAAGGGGGAAGCTTTAATCAGTTTTTTTTTTTTTTTTTAAAGACTGTGATTTGAGGCCAGAAAATGGCGTTTGGCAATTTAGTTGGTGTGAGTGAGAGAAGGATGCGGAGGATATTATTAGATGGAAGCAGATCCTTTACTCTGGTGACCCCTGAAGGGAACAGCCGAAAGGCATTTATTGCAGTTGCAATAAACAACATGTTTGTCACAAAATATATTCCTGCAGAGAGCTTACTTTGACATGGACAACACAAACAAAACCACATGTAAATCGAGGAGAAGAGAATAAATAAGATGTTTAGAGTCAGGTGAAGGAAAAAACATCCGTGCAGAGAAGCCGACTGTTGGCATGTTTGTAGTTTTAGCAAAGATCCACACTTATTAGTCTGGATTCTTTGGTTTGTTAGACACAGTGCTGGTTGCAGACGAGGAGATGCTCTTAGCTCGCCTGAAACACAAATGATAAAATTAAACCGGAGACAAAAATGGAGGTTAAAATGTACCTTTGTCCTAATGGAAAGTCTGTAAAGCTTCTGATTCTTAAAGCAGCTCTGCAGCTTCACTTCTTCTTCTCCTTTTTATCCTGATCAATAGCAGGTCACGGGGTTACTCTGCATCATCAGGTCTGTTCCATGCAGACTCATTGGGACTTTTTTTTTTTTTTAATACATTTTTATGAGCCAGTAGTGTTAAGCGATATGTGTAAGAAATACATTTCACTTTTTTATACACATATGGCATGTACATATACATCTATGACCAGAAATATTAACATGTGAGTAGATTTTCTTTATTGTAATACAAAATCCAAATAACTAAATCTGGAACATAGCACACATCCACTCCATCGCCGCAAATCCATCAGATAAATAAAAGCAAAAGGTAGTTTACATAGTCAGAAATCAGTAAAGCAGACGTCATCAGTCACGGATTCAGATTTGAGAAATAATCAATAAAAATGTGTGTTAAAGTATGCTTTTTAGAAAAAACCTCATACTGTATGTCTAAGTCACTGTTGGCTATTGTATCTTTTGTGTGCGGCTTGTAGAAATTGAGGGGTCAGTGTATCAAGTATAAAAATGAGCAGACAGGAGCTCAAATTTACACCAAGAACAGTGGAAGAAACAGTAACGTAACAAGTCCAGAAGTTCTTCAGATCAGAGCTAAAAGAGAGCAGTAGTGTTGGGCCGATCGATCCAAAATATCAATAGTATCGATCTCAAGTTGGTAGAAGATATTGATATTTCCACTCTTGTTAGAAACTTTTCTTTATCAACAGAAAGGGCCAGCTGAGTCTCTGCCTCACCCCTCTCACAGTCCTGTGAGATCTCAGCAGCAGAGAAAGAGCATGCAGGAGAATTCTGTTTAAACTTGATTTAAATGCTGAGTTGTTTTTGACGAGTTACTTTTCACCTGTTTTTATTCTGGCTAAGAAGTAACTAATTATTTATATTTCTACCAGTTTTTTTTTTTTTTAACCGTTAAACATTTACATTTATTTTTGCACCATAGTTACTTGTTTCTTTTGGTTTGACTGTTTTGCATTCTTCACTTTTTATTTAATTTCAAAAAGGTTTCATTTCGATAAACTATTTTCCATTTAATTTAAAACACTTTTCTTGTTCTGTTTTAATGTTTTTAAGTAATTAAAAAAGGGGAACTAAAACAAAACAGTCACAGTGATTAAAAGCAGTCGAGATTTTGATATAGGTATCAATATGTTTGATACTGACGATCAATACCCAAATGCTCAGTATGATCCAGCCCTAGAGAACTTATGTCTGGTGGATCCTCGCTTTTTTAACTGTTATCTGCAGGTTGTCCATGATGGGGTGAGTGAAGACACCTGCAAACTGATCAACCAAACTGTACAGTTGCCTGTGAATTGTCTCCCTCTACAGCTGCTGGAGAGGCGCTCTCTCACGATCCTCCTCAGCAGGGTTGATGCTCGTTTGTCTTCTGTGAGTTAGGAGGTTTGTGGACAGGTAAGACATGTGCATTCCTCGGAGTTGATTCATTTTATACAGTAGCTAACTTGGGTGTGAGCCTCCAACAGTAGGATTTTATCAACGCTTTTGTAGAGAAATTTGCTCTCATGTTTTGCTTCAGTGACAGAATACTTGGGTCTGGTTTTATTATTTTACTTGTCTGGTCATGGTTCTTACTTACTTTCCTCCTTTTTAGTGTAATACAAATGCTTAAAGTTGATGAAAATTGATGTGACTGACCCCTAAAGCCTTAGATCAGGCAGGGGTGTCCAAATCCAGGCCTCGAGGGCTGGCCTCCTGCTGATTCCCTGGATCAGGTGTGTTTGGCCAATTAGAAGCTTTACTGGCAGGTTGGCTGGAACACAGGTCGGACACCAGTCCTGGAGACCCGGATTTGGACTCCCTCCTGCCCCAGATGGACCATCTTGTGGATGTAACAAGGTTTAACAGAGTTTCTATGGATCGACACCTTCACCTATACGAGCAGAATGTAAAAGGATTGTGGTGACAGGCTGGTATCACCCACATAGAAGAGTATTAAACAGAAGCAGAAGGGTCATGATGCCTGCTGCCCTCAATTTAAAGAACTCACCTGTATTATAAAAACCAGCTACTGAGATTGTAATCATAAACGAATGCAGTTACATTTATTTGAATGCTAAATAATTACTGCCGGTTCATGTATTTCATGTCTGCCCAACACTGGAGGAAGAGTGGAGCTAAACATTAGAGTGGTTCAGTGGTAGGGCAGTCGTCCCATGATCTGAAGATAGTGGGTTCGATTCCTTGCACGCCCATGTGTTGAAGTGTCCTTCAAATTGCCTCTAGTGGGAGCCACCACCAGTGTATGAATGTGTGAATGGGTCTGTGACTGTGAAGTGCTTTGGCCTTCAAAGGAAGGTAGGAAGCGCTCTACAAGTATACGCCATTTACCATTTTACCATTTGGTAAAGATAAAATCTTGAGTCTTATTTAAAGGGGCCATGCTGTGATTTTCTTGAGCCTTTCAGAGTGAACTAACCATATATATGATCATATGCCTTTCTTCTTATTGTTTGTCACTTTTGAATGATATTTGAGCTGGCATGAGCAAAAAACAACAATAAACCTTTGGAAAACTAAAAAAGCAAAGTATTTATTAAATATTAGTTATTTTCGTTTCGCGCTTTGAGTTGCTCAGAGAATGAAAGGTGCTTTTATAAATAAAGTTTGATTTGATTTTGATTCGTGAGTTTTTTCCTACCCAGATGTAAAATGACTCGATTTCTTAAGCTCCGCCTGCTGCTGCTTGTGGGTGCCGCCCATTTCATGACATCATCTAGAGCCGGCAGCGTGTCTTTGTTTCTCCCATGAAAATAAACAATGAGTAATGAAAAAAAACAGGAAAAAATCAACTTAAACCTTAAATAACTTTCAATATTTAACTCTCCATAAAAATATATGTTGTCAAATTTACAAGTTAGAAATAAGCGCAAGATGATATCGGGCCATTATTGACAATAAAATAAAAAAATCTGGATAGAATTACCCAGAAGGCCAGATTCGGCCCCCGGCCCTCGACTTTGACACGTGTGCTCTAGGAGACTTATTCTCTGTTATTCGTGGTTTGATAACATCATGGGTTGCAGTGATGAGGCACATATATGTTGTGTCTATGATAAACTTGCGGGTCAAAGGGTTCGCCATCATTGTGTTTTGGCGCTCCTGACTGGGCTTCGCTGGAACCTTCTGTAACAACTGCATCGCTTTATCTCCGGTTGCCAGAGTGGATTGTGCCACAGCCATCGCTTCAAGCGTCCGTAATTAGACCGTTTTTTTTTCCTGTCCTGATCCGTGTGAGTCTGCCTGTAGCCCTGTTTTTCAGTTCAGCGGAACTGGAGTTGTTGTACGCGCTGGATTTAAATTTTTGGGATGGATTCACCGTGCATGACCTATTAATGTTTAACTGGAAGCGGAGTGTCAAGTCAAAGCGCCCGTCTGTCAGCCGCAGTTACAACCACCTGCCTCGCAGCAGCAGCTGTACTCACCCGTTTCTCAGCTACTGTCTCCTTGTGTTTAGTAACTCAGACTAGTCAAGTCATGAACCGGCATCCACCCCTGGAGAGCTGCCCCACGTTCTACACTTCATTTAGAGTAGGTAACATTCACAGTCGTCCTGTCAGGAGCACTTTTTATAATGAACCTTGTAGCTCTCCCTCTGCTCTGCCTCGGTCTGCTGCTGCTCTCTGCTGGTCACAAGAACTTCCTGAGAAGTCCCCGTCTGCCAAGCTACCTCACCAGAGTCATTAAACCACTTAGCTTTCAATTGAACACCCTTATGCTTGAAATGTTTGCTTAGTTTGTATGGTCACGATGCAAAGCCAGATGTTCTGCTCTATGCTAAAGAAACTAAAGTTTGTAGGTATCATGGATATCTGATTGATAATATCTCAAAATTTTAATTTAACAAATGTCATTCAGTACTTTAATGAGGGAAAATGTTTTTAATTTTAAACAAATAATGCATGTAATTAAAAAATAAATACAATTTTTTTTTTTTCATTTCCCATTTTGTTACATAACGATTATAGAAATGTCTGTGACTCTTACTGTGTTGGAAGACATCAATCTATCTTTAAAAAAAATAAAAAAAGTACAGTGTTGATTATAAGTCAACATTTTTATCATAGCTTAACCAGGGGCGCAACTTCTACTCAGCAGCGATTTATTTATTTTTTTTAGACGTTAATAAACTCATATTTTTGTTATTTTCTAGTGGTTGTTTCCTCCAACAACCACTAGAGGGTGCTGCATCTGAGTTTAAGTATTTGCTACTGACTGTGGCAGAAGAAGTGTCATTCAAAACAAACATGGAAGAGAATCTGATTGTTTTCTGATGGATTTGCTCTGAAAAGTCAGACTTTTCTTCCAAAAGTGTGACTCATACTCCAGAGTGACTTTTATAAGGTTTTCTTCTTCTTGATTAGATATTTTTTGCTCTTGCGACTTATACTCCGGTGCGACTTATACTCCGGAAAATACGGTTTAAGTGATACTACAGATTGCCCATGATGATTTTGCAGTCTGTTTCATTGTGACGCTGTCTTTGAATTACTAAGGGTGTATTCAGACTGGATACATTTGGTCTGCTTAAAGTAAACTAGAGTTCGTTTCGTCCAATAATTGTCAATAAATGGTCTCCAACCAGGAATGACTCTCAGACGCATCTTTCGAGGTGGTCTTGGTTCTTTTCCAATCGGACTGAACTTCGGTTCGCTCTGAGATTCCTCCTGCCGAATTCGATCCACTCCTAGACCAAAATAACTGAACCAATATGGCGGCCATGTGATGTAAAGAGGTTAGAAATGAGGCGATCAGTGAGACGTGGACAAATGTAAAGCATTGATTGTCTTGTTGGCAAAAAGGAAATAATTGGTCAACTGATTACTTGTTCATTTAAACACCACTAGTAACACTCTATTTTGTGTCTCGTTACGTGGCACGCGCACGGGGAGCTGCAGTCACATCATCCTGAAACTCTATTGCAGTTCCTCAACAGAATTCTCCAGAAAACAAAAGCATAGCATCACAACGATGAGACAGCAGCTCATTGAAAGTGCTCAGATTCATTTAGGCTCATTAAAAAAACCTTTGAACGTATTCCATGTTACTTCTCACTTTTTTCATGACAATCTATGTTATAAACACTTAGCATACCTTGTAGCGTCCCCAGTTCCAGTCGTGCAGCATTCCTCCGCTGTACCAAAGTAACAGTAAAAAGTGTTGAACCTGGCCTTCATACAGATGCTCTAAATCCATCAGCGAAATGAAAAATTTGAATAAGTGAAAAATCCTGGCTATGATTTGCGAAGTGCAGCAGCTCCATCTTTCATTTTTTGTTTTGATCCACCCCCGTCACTACTGGCCAATGACTGAAGAGATCTTTGGTCACAAGGTTTTGTTTAGAAGGGTTGGTCCAAAACAGAAATCTGCGGTGGACGCCAGTCTGAACACAGACCAAATGGAATATTCGGGGCTCGATCCGGGCCAAAGGACTTCCCCAGTCTGAAAACACCTTAAAGTTATCTCCCAATTTCCTCACTTCTCCCTAACCACTCCATAATATACAGTTGGGGTCTGAGTATCCTGGATTTTAATGCCGTTTGGACACATGCTCAAACCTTGTAATTTTTTAAATAAATAATTGAAATGAAAAATCACCTCCAGGTAACATTTCCCCATAGTTCTATTCCCTTTGTGAATATCAGTCACTTAAACATTTACACTCTGTGATCACATGAACTTGTGTTTTCCTCAGTAACGTAAAGCTCTAGCTGAGTGGATTGCTGTGCTGAAAAATAAAAGAGCCGTGCCTAAATGCAGCCCTGTATAATCCTATGTTGTTGTCATTTTAATGAGAATCTCAGTGATGTGTGTTTATTTCCTATCTGTTTGGTGATCTTCATTTTTATATGTTGGAATCGAGACGAGGAGAATTGAAGGCATTTTACTCTGAATTTTTCGGGGAATTAGACACATTTTCACACACGCGGGAGAGATGTTGCCATTACAGAGACTTCTGGGGGATTTTCCAGTTACTGGATTTTGGAATTGTAGATTCAGACACCCCGACAAAGTCATGAATACCCTATATAGTGACCATATGTTATTATAGTGAATGCATATGGCCATGTTTGCTGACATCTGTCCTTCTCCATTGCTGCTTGTTTGTTATTTTTCAATTAAAAATGTAAAATAATTGAGATCAGAACTGTTTTTAATCCACAGGAGCGTTGATTCCTCAATGAATCAGTTAAACAATCAATCTTCAGTTTCAGGAAACTCAAGTTTAACCCTAAAGATTTTAAAACAGGTTAAGATGACCTAAACTACTAAGTTTTAAAACTACCAAAGCAGTTATTTAAACGGACGCCCAATAATCAGAAATGATTTCTATCTATTAATCTGCAAAATAACTCTGTTAAAGAAATGTGGACCTTTAAATGTTGGATCAACAGGAAGACCTTTGAATTGACAAAAATCTACTTTATACATTTGTATTATGATTTAGTTTCATTAGAAGTTATTGGATGCATTTGCAAAGAAAAGAAGTGTGTCCAAAAACCTTCTTGGATATTTATAAAAGCTAATTTCCCGTGACAAACCAGCGACTTACAGTCTGCACTTGATGCCTGTTTGGAATATGGGTCTTGAGGGGGGACAGCTGGGAACTCTTTTACCTCCACGATAAGATTCTTGACACCCCCCAGATTGCGTGGCTGTACCTCCCCGTAAAGGTTTTTCTGCAAGCGACATCACAAAGAAGGAGGAGAGGCAGAGGCAGGCACTTTACAAAAGACTGTGTTTTGCCCGTCTCCTGGCAAAATTTGTAAAGTGTGCAGCTTTCTTTGCGAGAGCACGAGTCATTTGCATAATTAAATTATAACTGCATAAGTTACATATGCGCTCCGAAGTCACCAGGGGGGAAAAGCTTTTGCTGGATCCATGCGTGTGTCAGAGTCTGTCCCCTTCATGTTCTATCAGTGCAGCGACCTGCAGGTCCACCTGCACCAGCCTCTCAGGCAAGGACACTTAAAGATGAGGAAATCTTTTATATTCTTCCTTCTTGCTTCCATTCTGTGGTTTTTCTTCAAACCAAAGTCTTATTTCAAGAGTTCAGCAACTCGCTGTAGCCATTTCAGGATGCAGACACCACCAAGACACTGAAAAAAACAGGCCCCATATAGAAACAAGTCAACACTCTTCATAACGATAGATTTATGCGAATCCTCTTTTGTATACCAGAGACTCTCTTACTTATGACCAATGCTTTATTTACATCTCTTACGGATGGTTGCAAGAAAGATTATCACTTTATTTTGGCTTAAACAAAATGAAATCACTTAATGGATACAAAAATTAAAACATATCTACATGATGCTCAACTACCACTAAAATTGAAGCTTTTTGGAAAGGAAGGATGGGAGTGACTACTGTGTTTGAAGAATATTTACTATATCTTTGGACGACTGTCATCTTAATAATGCTCACATTTTACAAATATGGATGGGTCGGGTCCTCAGGTCTTCCTCCTCCCTTCAGCTGGTTGTACCCCCTAATCGCCTCATCTCCATGGGGGGCAGAGCATTCAGCCGCTCTGCTCCCCAGCTCTGGAACTCCCTTCCCCCTGATCTACGGAACATGGACTCACTCCCTCAGTTTGCCAAAAACCTCAAAACTCACCTCTTCAGACTGGCATATCCACCCTAGCTAATTGAATTTTTAATACACTTTATACGTTTTATGACTTAAGCTGTATACTATGTTTTGTTTTTATCTGTAAGGCGACCTTGGGTGCCTAGAAAGGCGCCATATAAATAAAATGTGTTATTATTATTATTGTTATGTATTTATATGGATGTGGAAGCATTTGTGTACGTGTGTGTATTTGCAGTGTACTCCTTCCTCCTTCTGGCTCTTATGAACCTCAACTTGGTTCACAAGGAAGACCACTACACTCCACCCCGCGATGTAATCTACATGTGAACTTGAGTTTAACGCCATACAGACAGCAGCCCCTCTTATTGCTCTGGAAGGCAGGGACATCCATCTCAACGAAACTTCAAGCGAGAGACATCTGTCTGACTATGTCTAATCTCAAACTGGTCCTCACTTCTCCATCCCACAAAGCAGGAAATCAAACAGATCTCCTCTTTACCTGCAGCAAAGACAGCCTCTCAGCCACTCCTCTGCACCTATCTGATCACGTCTTTGTTCAGTTCTCTGTCGACTTCCTCTCATCTTTCATTCCTGCAGTCTGCTTGTGACCAGCTCTCTGCTCCTCTTTGCTTTCACTTCTGACAGAAATTGAAGTTTTCCTTTGGGTTGCTAAACAATGGCAGCAGGTCTCCGCATAAAAGGATGACGGAGAGAAAAAAAAACATACAAGTTCTGTAATTTGTTACATTTAAAATGATTGATTTTTATCCAATTAAAATTTTGATTTGATGGTTTGCTCAACTTAAAAAAATATCTTTAAATGTAACAAATGACAGAACTTTTGTTAACTGATCCAAAGTTTCACTTCTTAGAATGTATGATTGTGGCATGAAACAAAAGGAGATTGACGTATCCAGTATTTTTTATGTAGTTTTATTTGAAATTAATTCAAAACAAATAATTTATTTCCAAACTATTTTTTTGAATTATTTGTGTAGATAGATTGAGTTTGTGTTCGATCTGTGGTATCTTACAGATCATTTTTCTGACTTTTATTTTTTTTTGTAAGGTGTAGTTTAGAGCCTGCCTTGTTGAATGGGAGTGAACTTGGTGATTATAAAGTGGTTTATATGAAAAAAATGGATATTATAAAGTTTACGAAACACGAATGTACAAGTTAACAAGAATATTGTTAATTTGAATGGGAAGTAACGTTAACTTGTTGAGTAGTGCTTCACTAGGTGTACTCCAACTGGAGAAAGTTGCAATCCCGGTGGGGGTTTTTTGTGTTTGTTTTTTTTTATAATATAGTAAATAAAGTGTATCCCTAAATAATATTGCAATATCTAAAGTAAGGCTAATATTGTATTAATTATCATTTCTGTGGGACCATGTGTTGTATTCTAGAAATAGTCTAGAAATAATTCTATTGGATTTAGTTATTGTCTTGCATCCATCTATATATATAAAAATATACTTTTGAAACTCTTAAGTTAATTTTAATCATGTTGATTTTTTTTCACCATTATATATTTTTACCTTCAGATAATAACTTACATTAATTAATTCCCTCATATTAATTGATAACTTAGAACAGATTTGTTGTTCATAAAGTATCCCGGTGACAGATGTCTTTTTATCAACTCATAACACTCGTATCTCAGGATTAGTTTAATCAGGTTTTATTTTGGCCATTTTAAGAAATGGTCTGATTGTCTGTTGAAGGCCATATTTCAGTCAAGGTTTTAGTAATTTTCAAGTACTTGAGGGATGGATGTATTTTTTTTGGTCATGAGTGATAGTATGGTAACATTCACACAGGTGTCTGGATTGACACATGCACTGAAACCATCATCTCTGGAAGAGGACTTCCTGGAGTGAACACTCTAGTTTAAGACGTGAAAGAATGTCTGCATGCACGCTACATTTGTGAGCGCTTAAGATTTTACGCATGGTTGAAAAGGGCTCCACTCACACTGGAAGCTCCTCTTTGCAGATCCATGTGGTGTTTGAGGGATTGTTTTTTTTTAAATGAGGCTGAATTACCTTTGTGATGGTTAAAATTCAAGGATGGCGGTTTTTTGTCATCCACATTTTCACTTCATAAATTTCAAATCCTCTAAGTTTGATGACAAATGAAAGCAAATTAAACATGTTCTTTAAAGTCACAGCCTTTTGATCTGGTGTAAAAGTGATCCCAGTGGTCTTTTAACTATGATTATCCCTTTTTTTTAAGCCAAAATAAAAAAGGACATACAGTAGTTTCTGCAGAGTGGCAGGAGTTCATTAAAAATTCACCTCTGATTTGTGGGCGTGACTATTAGCGAGGAGTGAGCCTCCCTTTGTTTCCCATCATCCCTTTGTTTACACTCTCTACCACCAGCTTTCAGCCCCTCACACCTCCAAGCTAACATTAGCGGAGCAACAAAAACAGTTGACAATTTTGAAGCTGTCAAGCCGTACAGATTCCATCTCAGATGATGAAAACAAAGACTTAGAGAGATCTATTTGTCTACATGTCAATGTATCTAAATTGGCGTTCTTCTAGCTCAGGGGTCTGCAACCTGCGGCACCAGAGCCACATGTGGCTCTTTTGTCTCTCCATAGTGGCTCTCGGGCTGAAGAAAAATAAAATAATGGTAAATAAAAAAAAATTAAAAAATTAGCAACATACTAACGTTTTTGGCTAATGTTCTACCTACTGGAGTTTTTAGGCTAATTTAGAATTTTAGCTTCTATTTTAGCAACTTGCTAACGTTTTTGACTAAGTTAGTTTTCTGAGTAATTTTAGGCTATTTTGGATTTCAGCTAGTAATTAAGCAACAAGCTAGCTTTTTTTCAGCAGATTTAGCCTCTAACTAGTTTTTTATGCTAATTTGGAATTTAGCTTATATTTTAGCAATATGCTAACATTTTTAGATATTTTTTTTATCTACTGGGGGTTTTAGGCTAATTTTGAGTTTTGCTTTTATTTCAGCAACATTCTAAATTTTTTGGCTGATTTAATTTACAGAGAAATGTTATGCTAATTTGAAGTTCAGGTAGTAATTAAGCAATGAGCTTGCTTTTTTGCTACTTAAGTTAAAAACGTAAAAAAATATACCTTTTTGAGACATGCTAGTTTCTTTATATGTATTTTTTGCTTTTGTTCGTGCCAAAAATAGACATTATTCACATTTATTAAAAGAAACAAAAAGAAGGGTATGAATGCAAATCCAAATTTTGTAAAGGCTAATGTAAGTCAATGCAGCTCCTTCTAGGTTTTGATCAGTAGAAAACGAGCTCAAATGGCTCTTTTACTGTTAAAGGTTGCTGACCCCTGTTCTAGCTTTCTGGACCATTTTTGCATTTACTATGGTTTTTTAGGCTCATTTGAAGTTCAGCTAATAGTTCAGCTACATGCTAGCTGTTTTGGCTCATTTGGGCTTTTTTAAAGGGGCCCTACCATGAAAATTCTACTTTTTGAGGTTTGAAATGCATTATACTGTTCATTCCTCACGATAAAGAATCCCAAAGCAGCATTTTGATCCGTTCATGCATTTAAGGGTAATCCTTAAATGCGGTCTGTAGCCGCCCCTCCCATACCCATGAAAACGAGCGGTTGGAAACGTGCTGACGTAAGATCGATGCCAACATCTCCCTCCAGGAAGAGTCTGCTCTGACAGCTCCACCCCCAGACTAACACAACACTCCATGTCTCGTCATAACTAGTGATGATCAGCAAAAAAACTTTAACTTTAGATGCAGAATACCGTAAATCTTCCAGTTGTGTCCTGTCTTCAATAGATTCCAGCTCAAACAGGTGTTTGTTACTTTAGTCATGAACCCTTTAAGATACAACTCATACAAATGAAAGAACTCTCATAACCCCCATCTTAAAATCTCTTTGAAATCCTGACCTTCAGAGCCCTACAAGCCCCTTCTTATCTCTCTGACCTCTTCCAGCCTTACACCCCTTCCTGAAGGCTCAGATCCACAGGGAAAGAACTCCTGATGGTCCCTGTCATGCATTTCAAAACTCGAGGAGGTTGTTCTTGTAAAACTCCCAATTACCCTGCGCTCACTGAACTCTGTTGACACCTTCAAAAGGAAACTTAAAACTCTTCTTTGTAAACAAGCTTTCTGTTCCCAATGAACTTCACACCCTCTGATTGGCTAGTTGTGTTTTATATACTTTTAAAATTGTTTTGGTATTTTTGCTTCCTTTTATGTTGGCTGATTATTCTTATTTTCCTACTTTTTTTATTCTGGTTATATTTTATGCTTTCTTTTATTGTGAAGCACTTTGTGACCCATGTCTGAGAAAGATGCTGTATAAATGAAATAGCTGTTTTGGCTAATTTAGGCTTTTGAAGTTTAGCTTTTTTTTTCAGCTACATGCTAGCTGTTTTGGCTAACCTACGTTTATTTTTAGGCTAATTTATCATTTAGCTAATATTTTAACTGGCTATCAGCTTTTTTAAGCTATTGGCTTCAGTGATTTCAGCTATTAGCTTCAGCATTTTCAGCTATTAATTTCAGCCCTTTCAGCTATCAGAACTAGCATTTTCACCGGCCGAATTCAGCTTATAGCATTCACACTAGAATCATCACAGGAAATACTATATATCTTGTTCATGATTATGTTAAAAAGTTACGATTTTAAAGTTTTAAAAATTTAGTTTTAGAGTGTTCAATAAATGTTTATCCTGTTCAGCCCGTGACCCAAGGGGTGTTTTGGATTTTATTCCAGTTTGAGTTAGATGGTTTACACATTTAGACACATTTATTTAGAAAAGAGTTACTAATATACTGTATGTTTTCATTATGTTTGTTAATCTGATACAGATTAGATACTGTGAAATTTATCAGTGAAAATATGAGATTGTTAAAAGCATACAGTGTTGCATGGTTTCTGAAATGGAGACGCTCCAACATTGTTCTGCTACTCCTGGAGGGCGTTTCAGTTTGGCCACTAGGTGGCAGTCGCGCTAAAGCATTACACCTTACTCCAGAAGAAGAAGAAAGTATGAGCAAAAAACGTTGCTTTGGACCACAGATTGTTACTTTTAAAAAAACGTTTCCTTAAAAGAGTTTGAAAGATTCATGCCTGTGAGTTTATAAAGATGTTAATTTAGTCAGTAATGTATGTTTAGGTTGACCTAGCGTTAGCATCAGCCATCCTACTAGAAATTTCATTAAACGTAAGCATCAAGCCAGCAGACTTTAGCATTATGAGTTAGATTGATCTTTAATTCTATGGATCAATTATAGATCTATTAAGCTTAGATTGATTCAGATCGATTAATTGATTTTATCAACCTAGCCTTAGTTTGTAAGTTACAATTACAAGCTTTTTGAAACAGCATTTTTTTCATCTGCTTTCGATTTGCCACAATTTGAATAAAGAAATACTCTAAAATGCAGATTAAAGCTTAGTTTCCATCATGAGAAAACGTGCCACAAGAACCTGTTAAAAACTATTTTCATTGTAGTTGCTCTTTAAAGATGGATACTATGAGATGCTGCGTTAGAATTCATATGGAAGAGAAATGTTATGTGGTCCATCAGAACCTTTAGCACCTGCTCCATACCTCCATCACTCCCTCATCATTTGCCTCTGTCCCTGTGGGGGTTCAAACTATCAGGCTCCAGTTTCCAATTTTAACAAGTTTATGTAAAAATGTAAAAAATACAGAACCAGGACGGTAACAAATACTTGGGAACGACCAAAAAAAAACTGAAGAGAACCAAACGGCGCCAAATGAAGACCTCACACTGGGGGGCTCTGAAAGGGGAAGCTAACCAATTACACACACGAGGGAAAGCTGCAGAGTGCCAAAAAGAGCATAAAATAAATTATGATTGTTAGATTGGAAATTATTCCACATATTTAAAGATGATTATTCTCCAGTTAATTCCAGATTTGTATCTTTTCAGGAGGCTCAAACTTTATCAGTACTGGTTTCTACCAAATTTCTTCCACTTTAAACTCAAAGTTCTCAACCGGAAAGCTAAAAACACAAGTCTAGTTCTGAGAAATTAAACAATAGATGCCAAACTGTCAGTCAGATTAGAGGACATTAATATTTGAGTTTGGTTTTAACTAAGTTTCCCTTTAAAGTAATTCATCTGAGGTGGAGGAGTGGATGAACAGAGTTGCTTAGATGTTAGAATGTTTCTGCATGTTTTGCTGAAACAAATAATCTATAGTATTTTTGGTTTTTCTTTCCTTCCGACCTGCTGAATCTCTTCCAGGGTCACGGGTTAATGAAGCGAATCCAGCTGCTGGTGAAGGTGGGGTCCACCCTGGAAAGGTTGTTACAGTAACACACACGGGTAACTTCAGGATCTCCAGTCAAGCTATGAAGCATGTTTTTTGGACTGTGGGAGAAAACCAGAGTTCTTGTAGAAAACCACAAACTCCACACAAAGAGAACCAAACTGAGATTTGAACCAGGATCTCCTTTGCTGTGGTAACTTACTATTAGGCAAAGAAAGATGAGGTGTTCCCCAAGGTATTGGGCCCATCTTTGTTTAACTGTCTTAAAAACCTAAATGACTGACATGGCATAAGACTGCTCATGTGAAAATGTTTCATTCTCCCCCCCGTCCCTCTGCAGCAATGGACTATTCCATAAGTTAACATAGAGAAACTCTGAAGATATTTGAATAAAAAGCGATATGGGGAGCTTGGTTGACAGTGAAAATGATTGTTAATGCAGTAAAGAAAAGAAAACAAATCAAAACCATCTCAAACAAAATTCTCACAGTGTTAGTTAAACAAAGACAAAATTATTGTGCAGGAAGAAAAGCACAACAGAAAAAAACAAAGAACAGAATTGAGGAGACTCAAAAAGAAAAATCAGACGTTATTCTGCGTTTCAGGGCAAAAATACATTGTCTCAAGCAAGATAATATTTTACTATACTATATTTATAAAGATCGTGAATCAGTGATCTTGGACGTTGCGAATATTCGTACTCGAATTTTTGGGAGCCAATTGCAAGTATATGAGAACCCGGATATTCGTTACAGCCCTACTTTTTAACATGGTTTTGCTAACCCTACATTTTTCGTGGTATGTTTTCTTTGTCGCTTGTTATTCTAGTCATTAAGAGCATGAAGTGCCCACTGGCCCCACCTCTAACGTTCGAAGCGTTTCATTGACAAATTCTCTGACCACTCGCTGCTTAGTGAGTCGTCTGGTCACAAAATGGCGACATCGGACATGATGGTACCGTGGAAAAATGGTGGCTGAATTGACTTCTTTCTGTTGGAACCTGAGATAACAGGCTTGTTTTGTCCATCTCTATTCGTGTCAATGTAAAAATGTTAAAAAATCTATTTTTTTCAAGAAATGTTTACATAATACATTTTTTTTACATCTGATGTGATTTGATGAGAAAAAACTAGCAAAAATTCTTCTGCAAGGGGCCCCATATCCCTGTTCAGCTGGGGCCCCCAAATGGCTAGGTCCGCCCCTGCTAATGACATTTGAAACATTCTCTCAAAAGTTTTGATCTGTCATTTTAGTTGATTACCTGTATTCATTTCTTTAAAACTTGTGTCTGATTCCTGAGTGGATCACATGGAGAGGAAATCGTCTACAGCAAAGTTGGAGGAAACCGAAGCAAAAATAGAAAACCAAGCAACCCTCGAGGCTGTCGGAATAATTCTGCTTGTAAAGTTGAATGTTTCCAAACGGCTGTAAAGGATTTGTTGCGTAAAATGCTTGACATGATGTTTCTGGAGGTATGGGCGCCGCTGCCCGCGCATTTTCCCTGTCTCTATGCAGCATTCTGCTGTTGCCGGCTATTTTTATCCTCCTCTTCAGTCACTCTTGTCAGCTGGCCAGCGCCAAGTGCTGAATAACAGTCTTCACGAAAAGGAAAAAGTTATGACAACAGATGCAAAACAGTCTTCTGGCCCACGGGGCGAGCGGCAATCGGGTTAAGGAGGATGAAGAGAGGAGATCGGATCGCCTCCTGGCGCGCGCCTCCTTTCCATATTGCTGCGCTCCTTCTTCATATCTGTTAATCTTCCATATTTATCAGGCATGATTCGCTTGTGTGAGGAATCAGGGCGGTGAACCTTTTCCGTCTGACATGGCCGTGGCCGTCATGAGCCGGAGCAGGAGGCGCGCATGAGAGGAGGAGGAGGAGGAGAGGAAAGGGTGGGGAAGCGCAAGGAGGATGGATGCACGTGTGAGGGAGGGAGGGAGGGAGGCAGAGGAGGCAGCTCGTTTCATTCCGCCACTTCGTCAGCATCCATCCCGGAGAACGGATTCTGGAGAAATGTCATCCATCTGACCGGGAGGAGAGCCCGCGACGTGGACCGATCCGGTGGAAAATTACAGGCGTGTTACATTACATCCGTGTGACAGGGGGGGTGTGAAAGTTCTTCACCGGTGAGGAGGGGTGCACTCTTCCAGCAGATGCTGAATTTGCCCCCGGCGGCAGGAGCGGAGCCGCAAGGAGCGCCGGGATTCGTTTGCGCCGGAGCCCGCTAGTGCGCATCCGAGGAGCATCTCTCTCTCTCTCCCGGTGGGGTTCCGGTCTGCTCTCCGCGCACGGACCTGCTGCTACAACCCAAGACTCTGTTTGGACCGAGCCGAGGTGGAATATCAGAGTAAGGACCAGGAAAGTAAAACAGGATTATGTAGAAATCCGTTCAAGGACACCCAGTTGATGACAAAAAGTAAGTTGTGAGGAGGAGCCGCTCCTCTCTGGGCGCAGATCAGAAGATTTTTGGATGATTTGGGGTTATGGTGGAGCAGCACTGAGCTCTCACAGACCGCTTTTCTTATGGACTAGCCTTTGGACAGCATTCAAGGTAAGAGAACCTTTCCCTCTTCTCACCCTGTGTTTGGAACAGGCAGTTCAGAGAGCAGAAATGCTGTGGATGACATGGATTCAAACAGACACTGAAGGAAAAGAACATGGATTTGTCAGGGGGTTTTCTTCCCACAGAAAGGGCAAAGTTGGGAAATCTGCCTTACAGTGGTGGAGATAATTGCTTTTTTGATGGCAGGAGGAGGGCTACTCCCATGTGCAGGAAGAAAAGCAATGCATGTTTGCAGATCTGAATACTTGTGCATGTGAGCAGTTTCCCCTCCATGCAGGGAGGGATGCTGGTTGAAGTGCATCAGATGTTTGCACAAAAAATTAAAAAAATATCTTGGGATTATCTCTCATTTTCTATAAAAAAAGTGAAAGTTGAGTTATCAATTATTTTTCCTGATTGAAATGCTTTTCTTTTTAAGTTTGCCACTAAGAGAATAATTTTCTCCTTCAGGCAGTGAAACAATTGAACCCTTAATCACTCCAACTAAGTGCAAGAAGACTACCTTTCATTGTCAGGAAATGTTTAAAATATTCATCGCATGAACATCCTGTCAGACCCTTAAAATATTTAAAATAACTGAATAATAAATAGGCGGTCTAGGTTGTCACAGCGCGGTTTCTGGCGTGGACATATGCTCATCATGCCACCTACTCAGGTAGCATGCTAAACAGTGACCATTAGATGCCTTTGGATGTGTGGGAAAAAAAAAAGTGACTCTCCTCTTTCCAAACATCCACTGGGGGGAAGTGGTGCTTTGAATGGGAAGTTGATGACAGCTGCTTTGTACCTGGCTCTGAGTGGCTGCAAAATTGCTGCTCGTTTCTGTGGGTGAATGTGGGAACTTGTGCATTAAAAAGCAGTCTCTGAGATGCAAACCGGGGATCTGCTTCACCAACACAGAAGCTTAAAAAAAAAAATATCTGTGTGCGTCAGAATAATAAAGGGTTTCTGGATCTGGCGTCTGTGGGTGTGTGTCCAGACCCACACAGCTCCATCCTTTTTGATGTTTTATTAAGTGTTAGATATGGTAGGGCAGAGGCATTCCCTCTGATTTGGAGGCGCATGGTTGAAAGACAGCACAAGCTCTTCTCCTATGTGCTTTAACTTTGAATTAGCAGAGCTCTGAAATTATCAAATGCTTTGGATAAGGAGCCGTGCGTGTTCACATGCTCCTTCGTGAATGAGTTGTGTGTGTTTAGGTGAGTGTGCGTCTACAACCCCGCTCTGTCTGTAGTTTCTGTTTTTTTTTGTTGTTAAAGGAAGCAAAGACAAGGCCCTCCATTTTCAGAGACATAATGGGTCCTTTTGAATCACAGAATGGACGGAGCAGACAGAAGGAACCTCCGCCTGCCTCGTGATTATCCGCCGCCGTCGACAGCATGCTCAGATGGCACCGAATTTTTGAGGAAACAGCTTTGATGGCAGAAATGCTGGGGTTTGAATTTATTACTCACAGAAACTGTCAGTTTCAGTGAGCTCGCACGCCGGTGGGCAGCCAGATCTGACACATCTACTTCTAATTATTAAAAATTATGTTCAGCCATGTATACCTGCTAGGTTTGCTGTCAGCAAAGAAAAAGTCACAGTTTATCATGGTATAAATAAAGGTTAACATCTTATTACAGGCTCCCTCTAACTCAAAGTACTTTGTTATGTAAGAAACTATAAATATGGAAGGAAATAAACACACAAAACGCTCATTAATGGAATTAGCTTCTGTTTGTGAAAGGGCAGATATAATCTGAGCGTCTTCAGAATAACATTTATCATGTTCATGAAAAGAAAAAATCCATTCTTATAGATGTAAATAGTTGCTTTCAGATAATAGTGTCACACTCTGTCAGACATACACACACATACATCCTTCTGCCATTTTACTGGACACAAATGATATCAAAATAGTTTCAATTGTGACCCGTTACTTATGTCCCACCACCATATAAGTTGTGGTATTTAGCATTGTTTGGCTAGGAGTGTTACTTATATGTGATTTAAAATATAGCAACAACCACTAGAGGGCGCTATGTTTGCATATCCGTATTTGCCACTGACAGTAATGCAGAAGAAGTGCTGCTCAGGACACGTGAGGTGCGTTCAAAAACATGCTGAACACGGGTTCTTGGACGCGCTTTCACAACATGTTCTCCCTCCCAACTTAGCATAAACTGACATCACTTTTTGATGTTTTGGGTGTCCTCAGCTGGTCGTTTTGTTCCCAGTCAATCACAGGTCCCAAACCCTTGAGATGTGGTACTGGACGCAGAACTGGTAAAGGGCTAGGGTATCGGTAGCGGTCCATGTCCAGAGGATTGGGAACCCCTGATTTGCGTCTGCGGCCTTGTACGCCAAAAACACTATGAGTTGAAGACTAGAGCTGGGTTAACGAAATCGATTTATGGATTTAAGCTTAACAGATCAATAATCAGTTAAGAAAAATATAGGTCAATTCAGCACATAAAACTAAAGTTCGCTAGCTTGATGCTAATATTTAATCAAATTTCCCATGAAACGGCTAACGCTAACACTCTGTCAGCCTAAATATACTTTACTGACTAAATGAACATCTTTATAAACTCACAGGCTTAAATTTTCCAAACCTTTTGTGGTCTAAAACAGTTCTTTCATCATACTTTCTTCTTCTTCTTGAATAAGGTGTAATGCTATTGCATGATCACCACCTAGTGGCCAAACTTAAACACCTCCAGGAGAAGCAGAACAATGTTTACAATGTTAATAATCTGAAGATTTTTGTTAGAACTTCTCCTTTTGAGAATCCATGTAACACTGGATGATATTAACAATCTCATACAGTATGTGAACTGTGTCAGATTCATATAAATATATTCAAAACATATAATAGATTATTGATGTATTTTCTAAACAAATGTATATAAATGTGTAAATTGAATGGAATTTAAGAATCAAAATAAATTGGAATCGAATCCAGGCTCTTGTGAATTGAATCGTTTCTGGAAATTATGATCAATATGCAGCCCTATTGAGGACAGCCAAAACGCCAAAAAGTGACGTGGAGGGAACTCAAACTATATGTCCGTATGTGACAAGTTGGGTGTGAGAACATGTTGGATTTATCATACAGTGTTCCCACTAGTCTGTAGCTGCACCAGCATATCCTAGAAAAGGGTAGTGGCAAAATGACAAACGGGGGAGGGGGCAAATCTTGTTAATCTTGCTCCAGGCTCTTTCTTTCTTTTATCTTTCATATATAGGATCTGAAAACTAACTTAAAAATGTACGTGGTGATATGTAAATGTAAGGGTTTTGAATGCAGAAGCCCAACATGCACACATACAGTACATGCATTTACAAGGCCTTTCGTTGACGGGGTTCACTTAAACATGTGTTGCAATGGCCAGTGGGAATGTAATTTTTTGGCAGAATTGTTCTAAAGTGACACAGAAGATGAAGAATTTCACATTTTTAATAGAGTGCAAGAAAATATCCATTCAGTGAAATATCGCAATTCTTTATTTGTATCGATTTCATATGATATTCAAGAAACTATTTAAATGCAAACATGCTCAATCTTCATTTTATTTTCCACTTAAATATTTCCTAAATTACAAAAAAATGTTCTGATCATGACCTAACATCCATTTTACTTTTGTGAAAAGTGTATTTACGTTCAAATAATTCCTAATTTTTAATTAAAAACAGTGAAATATAGTCTGATATGAATCGTTTCTTGACATGTGTATCACGATATGTATCGTATCGCCAGACTCTTGCCGATAAACAACCCTAATATCTAGTGATGAAAGAGTTTAGTTGATTTCTTGGCGTGCTCTTTAGGCTATGATTATCTGAATAGTTTTTTTATACTTTATGCTAATACACTAGATTCCTTCGATGTTTCATGAATCTAAATAAGCATCAATTTGTTATGGTAATCATTAGGGCTGCCACAAACGATTATTTTATTAGTCGACTAATCACAGATTATTTTTTTCGGATTTGTCGACTAATCGGGTCATGCACAAAGTGGATGTAAAGCACACATCTTAATCATCAGTAGTCTTAAACAAACAAACAATAAATAGTTTATTCAACTTTTAATGAAGCGTACAGCTTCTAACCTTCATTATATTCTGTGATTAAAACGAGATTAAATCAAATGAGAGAGAAATAAGGAATATACTTTCCAAACTCATTTTGACAGGTGACCTTTGACCCTACTCCATCCATCAAACTTGTTATAACAGGTGCTCCGCCCCTCAAGATGATGTGACAATTTTATATCAATTTTATATATAAATTGTCTATAGGGTCAAAGGTCACTGTCAAAATGAGTTTGATGGAAAGTATATTCCTCTTCTCTCTAATGAGGTCGGAATCTCAAACAAGGAAAGATCAAATTTTGGTCTCACTGAGTCAAATACAAAAAAGTGATTTTTTTTTTAACTTTGTTCAACTGTACTACGCTCTGACTTCAGATAATATATAGTAACGACTAATCGACCATTTTAATAGTTGACTAGTTGACTAATCGCGGCAGACCTAGTAAGCATGCATATATTCATTGTAGAGTCTAGTACTGTTATCTATTCCATTATTAGGATATACGTTTCAAAATAAAATGTCAGTTCTTGTTTAATTTAATTTATTATATAAATGTCTTCCAAAAGTGCTAGTCATACACCAGTGAAACTTATGTATGATTTTTTTCTTCTCTATTATGCATTTTTTGGCTGCTCCAGAGTGAATATAATGTGGAAAATACAATACTCAGATTGATACTTGTCTCTTTTTCAACTTTTACACAACAGTATCAGATCATGAACTGCTTCAGTGTTGCTGTCCCTTAAAAAGATGTGGACTGGCCTGCACCGTCTATCATTATCCACAAATCTGTGCGGCGCATTTACCACCAGCTGGCTTAGACGAGCAGAAAACCTTCTTTTAAAACGAGGGCTGGTCAGCAGGAGACCAAGCCAGGACCGGATGAGGCTGATCTGTTGTAAGCCTCTTTGAATCTCCGATGAAAGGAATTGCAATATGTTTGAACAGCTGGGCTTTTCAGGAATATGCTTACTCAACATTGTTGTCTGTATCTAGAAGGAGGGGGAAAGGACTGAATAACTTGGCCAGGAATATCCTTAGATTTATTCAGTATTTATTTTTATCTGTTTTATTTATTCACATCATAATCCAAGCAAATCTAAACAAATGAAGGAGCTAAAAAAGGCTAAAGGTTTTGCTTAAACATTAAATACTGTGCCTTTTTTTTTCTGCTGAGCTTGTGAAACTGTAACAGTTGTGAGGAGGTTCTTCAGTCTGGGACAAAAGGACCGGTCGGCCTCAGCCTTCCTCTGGATTTGACCTTGCAGGTTGAGTCACTTTGAAGTCTGACCTTGGCATGTAAGGAGCTCAGGGCAGTGCATGTCTAACAACCTTAGAAAAGCCCATTCTTGTGCGTGCTGACAAGGAGCCCAAACAGAGGGGAGGTGGAGCGGGCGACCAAAGATGCTGTACTGCACAGCAGCTGACGGGTTCTATTGGAGGTAAAAAGAATAAGGGTGGAAGTCTCCTTATGTCCTCAAGCGGTATATTCATATTAAATAGGTGACCCTTTTTTACAGCTATCCAAAAAAAGGTCCAGTAGATACCTGCACCTTCATTGAGATTTCTTGCATTTCATAGGATATTTTTTTTCAGAATTACATTTAGGTTTCATGTTCTGAAGAATATCAGAGGCATCTATAAGTGTCCTCTGTGTATTCTTAAACTACATTCACACTCAAGGGTGTTCACTTTCATTTAGTCAATGTACAGACCCAATCACATGTGTTGTGGTGCATTTCAGGTGACGCTCCATGGCGAGATGTTTTCAGAATTTAAATATCCAAACGTTGGCAACAAATTTTTGGGACTTGACACAAAATATCCAATGTGGGACCTTTCTGTGTGGAGTTTGCATGTTCTTGCGTAGGTTTTCCCTTTGTTGAACCTTTATTTATACAGGCAGCTCGATTGAGAACAATTTGTCATTCGCAACGACGACCTGTGTAAGCAACAGCAATACAGAAACACCAGAGCAATACGTTACATGCAGATAAAAACATGACATCTTCTCACATTAATAATTTAAATATTTACAGTAAAAGGTCTGCAGGAGGCAGCAAGTCAATAAAAAGACATCAGGAAACCCATTAGAAAATAAAATAAAAAAAAAAGTTTAAGTTAATAACATTTGCAATGATGACCAATCACTTGTGGGGACTCCAGCTTCCTCCCACATCCAAAAACATGCTTCATAGGTTAATTAGTTACTTTAAGTTGCTCTTGAGTGTGAATGTGAGGGTTTATGGATGTGTGATTGTGGTCCTTTCCAGAGTTTACCCTGCCACGAGTGACCCTGAAAAGGACAAAATGGGTTTAGAAAAGGGATGGATGGCAAAAATTTGCATCGCAACCACCAATCAGGGGCTTTGGGTTGTGGTGTGTTGATGATGTAATATTTGGAGTCAAAAAACAACATGGAGGACAAGCTGATGATTCTCCTGAACTTTGTGATGTTTTTCTACTTTGCATCGAGACAATAATAAAATGATCCTCTAATCCTATTTTTTTCTCCTCCTTGGACTATTGCGAGACAGTAAGTCATCAAACTGGACCACAGAGAGATGGAAGTACCGCTGAAAGCGCTGTCATTCAGAAGCAGCTCCGGCAGTAGATGGTGAAGCTCATTGTACTGGGAGAGTTTCTGAATGATCTCATGAACCCAGACATGGATTACCGATGATTTTGCAGAACTCTTCAAAATGAATAAACCTGATCTCTCAACACATTCTCATTTCCAAGTCGTCACATTTGGACGCATGGTTACAAAATTGACATTTTTTGTTAGGTGTCACTAGCTTGTAATTTTTTGACGTGGTGGCTGTTCCAAGTAAATCAAGGTTCCCCAACCTTCGGGCAGCAAACCAGTACCAGGACGAACCGGTACCTTAACCCTTATTTTAAGCCATTTCTGGGCATGGTCCTAGACACCAACCAGGCTAGGCTTAGGGTACCGGTACTGGCTGCCTCCCGAGGTCCGGTCCGCATCCGGTACAGCATCCGACAAAACGACCAGACCCCTGATTTAATTGGAACAGCCAGCAGGTCAAAAAATGACAAGTTGGGGACACCTGAAATGTCAAAGTGTGACCTGGAGGGGTCCTTAGCCATGCATCAATATCTGACGACCTTGGAATAAGAATGTGTTGGATCTCTCAACACGCATTGTTAATGAGATGTACAGTCAATGCTTCCATGCAGCAATGATGTTGAAAAACTTTTGACTGTAGCTCCTTCCACACGCGTCAGTAGTGTTATGTTTATGAACACGTTTTGGGACAAATGTGCAGCAACAAATTTGGCACTCAATAGTGAGAAATCAGCCTTACTTCACAAGACTGTATATCTTCACCAAACGATTGTCCTTTAGTCTCTCTATTGAGCCCAAAGCCAACAATTCTCAGATTGATTGTTTTTCAGAACCTTGTGCAGACATTTTTTTCATTTTTAAGATATATGTTGTTTTCCACAAACGCTCCACATGTTCTCATATGTTTTCCTCCCAGAATAACTCGGTTGTCAAGAAAGGTTTTGGTGTAAAATGAAAACTGGTGAAAACCTCGTATGTCCAAGCAGGAAATCTAGAGATGCTGATACAACACTTCAGTGGCACACAGCAGGACTCGCAGCAGGACAACAACATGTCAGTGGTATACAGACATAGTAGCTTCAACATTTTTTAACGATGTATTTGTGATTCTAAACCTTTTCTAAATATGTCATAATATTAGTGTCAGTAAAAGTTATCTCGTAAATAGTGCATGGGAAAAAAAAATGTGTAAATTACATGAATTTCATACTTAGAATGAAACCTAAACATTTGCACTGATTGAACAGATTTCAGCTGCTACTTAAAATAAACTCTGAATGAAACAAACAGAAATTCCTTCACTGTCTGCAGCCACTCTTTGGCCAAAAAAAGGTTAGATCATTAAAGACTCCACATTGCCTCTTCTAATGCTTCACAGGTGGATTAGGGAATCCTGGAGTGTGGTCTTTTCATGGCATCAATGGTGTAAAATGTCAGCTCATGGATACACCCTTGGACTCTGTGGGGACCGTGGACTCTGTAGCACCACTTCAGTGCCTGTCCAACCTTCTGCTAAACCTCAAAGGTTTTCAGCAGGACAGCACTTGTTAGCACAGATGGCTAATCTTTGACCTTTCTTGGCAAAAAAAAAAAAGTGCATCGTCAAGGTTTGGAGGTTGTTTTTATTCAATGGGATCTGTGTGGAAGACTTACAGTATTTGTACAGTATTTATACAGTCCATGGTGAACACCATGGACTGTATAATCAATGGACTTAGTAACCCCTCCCCTCTCGTGTTCCAAATGGGAAGTACCCGCTGGTTGCAAAAAGGGCCAAAGTCTCATAGACTTCGTTTTGCGAGCGCCGGAGGTAATGCTTTTTCTATTGGTGACAGGAACACTTATTTTGTCCAGTTCATGATTATACAGAGTCTATGATCGTGATTATGCAGGATTTTTTTTTTCTACGGCTCTTTCCTACGAAAGACTTGGTGTCATAATTCAACAAACCATAATTCATAATTTCTCCTCCATGATCACTTTTCAAATATGAATTGAAAGGACAGTATTTATACACTACTACCAAATCAGAGTCCCTGATTGGTCAAAGTTCAACTGATTAACGTTCAACGCGTGTTCAGTGGTTGTACCTTTTGTACGTAGAGACCAAAAATGGTCATTAAAACGAGTGCAGTGAAATTTGAATGCAAGAGTTTTGAAGACTAAAGCTGAAAATGCAGATATTTGAATACACACGCTTTTCATTGAAAGTGGTCGCTTGATTTTATTTTATTTTTATGAACTGTTATTTTTATTGCTTTTATTGTGTGTGGTTGTGTGTGTCTAGCTGCCGAACACCTGAATTTCTCCATTGGGAGATTAATTAAGTCCTATCTATCTATCTATCTTGAACATGTGTTGCTGTGTAGCATCAGACTTTTCAGAAGGAGATGCCTTTTGGTCACATGAGACAAAGTCAAGGCCCGGGGACTGGATCTGGCCTGCTGGGTAATTATATCCGATCCCCCCAGATCATTTTATTTTATTTTTGTTATTCAAGGTTTAAGTTGATTTGTCCTGGAATAATATTCCTGCCTTTTTATTATTCATTATTATGTTAAAAAGCTATGATTTTAAAGTTTAAAAAATTGTCATTCTGCTAACTTTTTGGACTTTTTTGCCATTTACTATGAATTTTTTTTAGATTATTTTGGAGTTTAGCTAATATTTAAGCTAAATGGTAGCTGTTTTGGCTAATGTAGCCTTTTTAAAAGCTTTTTTTTTTTGGCTGTTTTGGAGCCAGGGTAATATTGACATGCTAGTTGTTTTGGCTAACTTAAGCTTTTCTCAGTTTTTTAGACTATTTTAAAGTTTACTACTTTTTCAGCTAGATGCTAGCTGTTTTAGCTAATTAAAGTTTTTTAGGCCAATTTGGCATTTAGATAATATTTAAGCTGAGAGTTAGCTTCAGCGTTTTAGCAATTAGCTTCAGTGAGTTCTTCTATCAGCTGCAGTGGCCAAATTCAGCTTACAGAATTTACAATTAGCATTATTGCAGGTAATGCTATATATATATAGTTCATAATTATGTAAAAAAGTTAGTTTTAAAGTTTCACAAGTTTAGTTTTAGTGTTCAATAAATATTTATCCTGTTTGACCTAAGGTGTTTTTTGGGTTTTGGCCCATTCGATGATTGAGTCCGACACCCTTGATTTAGATCTTGTTGAGTCACATCAGGCTAAATCAGATCCTGTTGGTAAATGAAAAGATTTGGATGTTGTAGAACAGTGTGTTTAATTTCAAGAGAAAGCAGGATGGTGAAACCAACAGTAATCTGTTAAGATGGTGAGTTGCAGCATTGCTGTTATGTGTAAGGCGGCTCATCATATTTCAGTGCAGCGCATAATGAAAGTCATTTGGGCTTTACTCAATCTTAAAATGAGATAATGAACCACAACATTTAACATAATATACTCTCATTTATGTAACTAAAAAACTATGTCAAAAAGCACTAATTCATGTAAACATCTACAGCAAGAGTTAGCTAGTACCCTTATTATCCTTTGGGTTTCTTTACAGGATTTCCTTTGCTTTGACATTGACTGGATTGTTGCTTTGTTTGTTATGTGTTGGATTTGAGTTTTAAAGTTAAAGCAGAAGATTCAGAAAACTGGCTTGAGTGTTGGTGTATTTATTGTCGTACGTGTGTATACTAGGGCTGTCACGATTAGTCGACTAATAGACTATTTAAATAGTGGACATCTAATTTAATAGTCGATTAGTCGTTACTTGAATATATATGGAGTCAGTGTAGTAAAGTTGAAAGTTATAATGGCATTCTTCTAGCTTTTTGGATATTTTGATATTTATTAAGGTTTTTTAAGGCTATTTTGGAGTTTAGCTAATATATGCTAGCTATTTTGGCTAATTTAGGATTTTTTTTTAGGCTATTTTAGGCTAAAAAGGAAGAAAAGGGAAGAAAAAAAAAACTTTTAAGCTTAAATTAACAGCAGTGTTTTAATATTTTTATATTTGTGCTTTTATCCTTGTTCTGTGACCTTGAGTTCCATGAAAGGCGCCTTATAAATAAAATGTATTATTATTATTTTGGAGTTTAGCTAATATTTCTGCTTAAAGCTAGCTGTTTAGGCTAATTTAAGATTTTTTTTGCCAGTTTTTTAGGGTAGTTTGGAGTTTAAGTAATATTTCAGCTACATGCTAGCTGTTTTGACTAATTTACGGTTTGTTTGTTTTTTTAGTCTAATATTTTAGCTGGCTATTAGCTTCAGACTTTCAGCTATTACGTTTGGTCATTTTAGCTATCAATTTCAGCATTTTCAGCTATCGGCACAAGCATCGTGGGCGGCCAAATTCAGCATTGAACATTCCCACTATCATTATCATAGGTAATGCTATATACCTTGTTTTTAGTTAGTTTAAAGCTAATGATGGTTAAGATAAGTGCATTACATCCACTTTGTTTATGACCTGATTAGTCGACTAATTAGAAAAAATGAGCGGTGATTAGCCCACTGTTAAAATAATTGGTTGCTGCAGCACTAGCGTGAACATAGTTTGTTTTGTGTGTCCCTTTGATGCCCACGGTGTACCATGCTTCCTACCCAGTGACCACTGTGATCGCCCTCTGCAAACCCCGCAGACAAGATGAAGTATAAATAGAAAATGGAGGACTGCTGTAGATTTGTTGGTGGGTTTGTTGTCTTGGTTCTGCTGCATGAATCAGTTTCTGATGAGCTTGAACTAAAAGGCAGATGACTTGATTTGTGACTCAAGACTAAGGTTCATGTCTGACTCAATGACTGTGAGGGCCCCAGGACACGAGGCTGCAAAACAATCCTATATCATTGGATGTCCACCATTCTCTCACGCAGTGTGTGATCTTCATAGGATTTGGATCTTTCATTAGTTTCTTCATTTGGTAACAAACTCAGTTCCAGAAATTTAGTAATTAGATGCAATCTAGTTTTAAAATTTGTAAACGTTACTGTAATTCTTTGGGAAATTGTATTTTCTCCAGACAACTTTCCAGACAAGTATAGTTCCTGATCTTCAATATTTAAATCAGAAGAGTTCAATGAGTTGCTTTTAAAACTTTGTTCAATTTCACTTCGCAGTAACCTATAGACCAGAGGTCTCAAACTCAATTTCCCTCGGGCCACTGAAGATAGTCTGGCTGAGGCTGGGTCGCATGGGGTTCCATTTGTGTCAAGAATATTTTTTTGCATCCACTGTCTATGTCTACTGAACAAATTTATTGATCATTTGTTCATGTTTATGTACTACCAAGTAATATCTTCCGCATGTCCTGTGAAACAACAGGAGGTAACAACGCTAGCAACTGTTGCAAAGGACTTTTCTGACATCAGGATCCATTGACAATAGCAAAGGCAAAGTTTTAAGCATAAAGATGAAACATCACAAAGAAAATACAAAGCTGTCATCAAAGAAGTGTGTCCATGCAGAAGATATTGCTTAGTAGATATTGAACTTTCATATTAAGGTTGGGGCTGCAAAATATCAACCTGGGGGCCACACACGACCCGCGGGCCGCCAGTTTGAGACCCCTGCTATAGACCCAGAGTGTTTTTAACATGGTCTTTTGGCATTTTTCGGATTATGTACAACATATATAGAATATATAGAAAATTAAGTAAAATAGAAGCTACTATGGCAAGCTACAACCTCCTTGATGCACTTGCAGACAAAAAGATCCATGAACGTATTTTTTTTCCTTGTCTGAGCTGGAATCTGGATCAAATCTGTACACCTGGATGGCTCCAATATTCATCACCATTTTTGTTGCACCGTTAATTTTAGGCCAGGGTTGTGAGCAGCTGTAAACTAGAGAGTATAAACAGATGGGTGACAGGAAGGGAGTTGCTGCCTATACAATTCAAAAATGAATTTCTAATGAACTTCAGCTGCTCTGGAGAAACTGTCCTAGAAAACGATACAAATTTCTTAAATTGTACTAAAAACCGCATAATAAAATTCCTTAATAAACTACCTATAAGACGTTACCAAGCATTAATAATGTGGTATTAAGCTGCTTATAAATTCATTACTTATCACTTATAAATGTCTTGCAAATGACTTACAAATGACTTGGGGAGGGGGTAAGCAAAACACTCAAACTGTTTAAAAGGACAATGTTAATATATTTATTAATCCCTTAAAAGTTATAAATGGTTTGTAAAGATGAACATCTTTTTATTCACGCTTTAGATAGGGGAGCAGAAAAACTCTCAATGAATTGTTAACAAGAACACAATCAGTATATAAGGCATTTGTAGAACTTTGCTTATGTTAACAAATTTTTTATAGAAGGTTAACAAATGCTGATAGATCTCTTCATAAGGAGATTATTTAAACTTGAAAGTCATTCGTAAGAGACCTACAAATGCTAATAAATGTATTTATAAGCAACTTATTGCCACACTAAAAAGGCATGTCTTATAAATAGTTTGTTAATAAATATTATTTAGCATTACCGGACCAGTGGGAACGCTTTTATAGTATATATCTAAAGATGATTAGAGTGGATCTATAAACATAAACAGACATTATTTAAAAAAAAAAAAAAAGGCTTGTTTTCCAGACCAAAGTTTAGCTCCTCTTTCGTCAGAGCAATATCATAAACAAGTCCTCAAATATTCCATATGAGCAAACTGCATGAGCATCTGCTGTTTGTGGAGAAACCCACACTGGCTGTTAATCAGTTCATCAAGTAAATGAGTTCATTTAATCATTTGTATTGGAGCAGTGAGGAAGTATTTCATTTTTAAAACACTTCTTCAGTCTTATTCTTAGATGCAGATCATTATTCGCTGATTTCTGTTGAATTAGGGCCGTAATAGAATCATGGTTTTCACATGAAGACGTACTTTGTCATATGTTTTCTTTTTCCTTAAGGCTGTAAATATAAACAAATAAATACATGTTTGTGGTTTTTTTTTTAATAACAGTTGGCAGCTACGGCATGACTAATGCCACAGAACCAACCCAAGCTTACGTCTGCAATGACCTCCTCCTCCTGTAGACCGCTTTCACCTCCTGCTCTATTTTTGCTGATTACATGAAGTGACAAGAAGCTGGAAGAAAGATCTGTGACAGAGTGTTTCCCTTTTAATGCATGACATGCTTTCCGGTTACATTTGCGAAATCTCGTAAAACTGGAAGTTGGGCGCGAGACTCATAAAACCCTCCGTCATGCTCCTGGGCTGAGGAGCAAACCGAAGAGATAAAAACGCTCCTTATCTCTTCCGCTCCCAATCTTTTTCTTTTCCCAGCCTGCATAGTGTGTTACTAAAGGCTTTATTGTCAAGTTGAAGCTCTAAATATCCCTGAGTCCTCCAGTGAGGTGATAGGGGTTCTGATGGAGGCGCATAATCTTCCGCCTGCTGTGGCTTCACTCTTGCTCTCTGCTCAGTTTCAGAGAGAAGTTCTTTGAAGATTTAGTAACTTCTCTGGAGCTGAAACACCGGCTCGGCGCACTAGCATTGTTCGCTGGGTTACACACGGTTTATTCAGAGGATTATGTGATAGTGAAAAAACTGACAAAATGACAGAACGACCCCCTTTTTTAAGGATTAAAAGTGTAAAACATCAATGTTTGCATTCCTTGTGATGTTTGAGGATTTTAACCAATGGTTTCCCAAACAGTCATTGACTGTAAGGACCAGATTGTTTTTTGCTATTTCGCCACAAAATTGTACCAAAAATTTTTATGCACCAACAACAAACAAAACCAAAACATAGAAAGTTTTGAATTTATTATGCTGTGGCTCAAAACTTGCAGCTTGGTGGCCATTTTGTAGTAAAGTGCGAAATTTGGCAACTTTCACATATGGGAAAAGACAACTTTTTGTTTGGGCAATCTTCACAAAATTTCACAAACCACAAGATTAAATCTGAAACCACAACTGAAATGTCCTTAGAGGCTGCCATCTTGGATTTTCCCCATAAAAACGTACCTAATACCAATTTCAACTTCTACAGATTTCAAGGTATTTGAGAAAAATTCTGGGAATTAGAAGTTGTAGATTAATACAATAATAATTACTGTTCTGTCCCGCTGCTGCTGTGCTGCACCTGTTTAACATCACCTGCCATTCTGTTTACTTGGCAGGTGTGGCAAATTATCGTAATTAGCACTTGCCAGGTACTTTAGGCAAAGGAGGCCTCGCCGAGGCAGGCGGGGAGCAGAGCAGCAGGCGGTGTCGATTTTACTTTTAGTTGTGCTGGTTTGTTTTGCTCTTTTTCCCCTCTTTATCCTCAGTAGTCTTACATTGCTGGATTTTGTTATTTTAGTTTGGGGTTGGAACTTGGTAGTCTTGATTTGTTTTCTTTAGGCAGTTTTGGTTAGGCAGCCATTATCAGAGAGCTGCTGACTCAGACGGTCGACATGGCTGGATCAGCAGTCTCCATGACTTATTTTATGTTTGGCCTAGGTTCCAATTCCCTTTTGGTTTGTCTTTATATTTGAACCAGCGCACTAATTATTTCATTTTGTTCTTTCTTTCAGGACACAGGATTTCCTTTATGTAATAAACTGGGTTCCTTTAATTCTTATTGGTGTCCAGTTTAAGTTATTGTCCCCTTTCGTACTTATTCTCTAGGCTTGCTCAGGGTCTTAACACAAGCATTTAATAAAATAATTGTATTATGAAATGTAATTGATTTTTTTTTCTTGTAAAGCATATAATTGTGAATGTATAAAATCTTTTTTTTTTGTCAGTTCTAAAGTTGTTTTAGGAAGAGGGTGTAATATAACCCTTTAGAGTTTTATTTATTTTTTTTGCCTCTTCCTGCACCCACTTTTATGTATTTCTATACCTGTTCTTGCCATATGTTGTATAAGTGTGAATATATATATATATATATATATATATTCATGTCTGTATTGTTACTGGCAATGTGGCTAGCAAAAACCTCAGTTCCCAAGGAAAGCCAAAAGTTTACTTTAACCAATTCTTTTAAAAATTACACAATCATATTTACCTACAGGCAACGACATAAAAATAATGAGATAAAACTAACAAAAAAGATTGAAAGGGCCAATGTTTTATGAGATACATTTATAACAATAACAGATGTGTCTGTAAATATTACTACATTACTTCTATTTTTATTTTTACTCATTATCTCGTGGAGGCATTTCTGGTTTTATTTGGAAAATTCTTGGGCATTTTCTCCAAAATTCATAGTAATACATTTTCCTCAGACATGTAATACTTACAACATTCTATTATAACGTTGTTGATGCCTGGAGTTGTAGTAGCTGTTGGAAATGGTTTACACGCGTCTCTCAAGCTGTCTTAATTATCCAGCCGCACTCTGTCTCGGTTTGAAGAAAATAAAAGATTTATTCGTCAAGTGTCACAAAAAATGTTCCAGTCCCAGGAACTTTCATGCAGCTTAACACATTAAAATACAAGCTAAGAAAACATGTGGCTCCAAAATCTAAAAAAGCTTCTACTGGAATAAAAAGCACTGCTGTTCCACAGTTTTCCATCTTGCTGCATTTTTAAAGCCACAGTACACACTTGGAAAAAAAAATTGCATATGATTTATTAACTAATTTACATTTTATTGCTTTTAATTTTTCAAATGTCTTAAGAAGTAAAACCCTAATAAACACATAATGTATATCTGTAAAGCATTAAATGCTTAATTTTTCATTTAAATAACACAATGAGATTATGATTCGCATGTCTGTATAGGTGACAGCATACAGTTACATCTGGTTCTCTCCTGCGAAGCTCGTGTGATCATCTGATGGCAAAGGTTGCAAGCCTGCATCTTAAGACTGAGCGCACACTGAGTGAGATCAGTCCACTGCCATTTAAGGCATATAGCACAACGTCTGTTTGGTAAGCTGGGAATTAAACCTTTGAATTTAAAGACTGACCTTTACTTCCAAGCATTCAAAAGTCATGGCTATTGTAAACATGTGTAATTCCTGGCTTTGGATGCTATCACGCTGGCAATGATTTATACATCAATCAGCATGTATTAGAGTAAAATCCCTCAGGACTCAGGGCTTTGCACTCGAGGACAGATTGAACGGAGGGGAAACCGTCTGCAGAAAGCTGTCCAGTTATGGGGTTTGCAGGAAAAGGCTAGGAGCTCATCTGTGAGAGGACTTAGTGACTCGTGAGTTTGCGGCTTTGGCTCCGACACAGACAGGGCTGTACTGAAAGAAAGCTTTGATAAGACATTGTAGGCCAGTATTAGCAGTAGATTTTAATTAGTAAATTATAGTATACTGTCATGAAATGTTTTTTTTTTTTTTTTTACCCTGTGCGTTTTTTGTGCCTTGAAAGGAAAAGTCTCACAACTGAATTGATAACATTTCATTCAAAATTTAGATCTCTGGGGAAAATTGTCTCCATTTTAAACAAATCTTGGTTTAAAGAGCCGGTCCCACTGGCTTTCATGGCCATATCACGGCTGGAGCATGGAAAAAATTTCATCCCTGTGGTAAAGACGCTGTTATCAGTGGCCTGGTAGTGGAACGACTGAGATATGGATGCGGAATCGACATGTGTGTGGTACCAGTGGTACAGCCATGCAATGGCAGTGGAACAGCAGTGCAACAGCAGTGCCAGTGCGAGATCAGGCCGTGCAAACGCTGGCACATGCGCTTGGACGCCGAAATTTCGCGTTTGTGCATGGCTGTAGCACGGCTGTTCCACTGCCAGTCTGCGTTTGTACCACTGCTTACAGCGTCTGTTTAGCGACTGAGCGTGGACAAACTGATTTTGTTGCGTTCATTCCAAGTTTGAAACAAGTTAACGGTGTTTGTACCACTGATGTTTCACTGCCTAACACGTGTGCACTCGTGTGCACTCGTGTGAACTCCTTGTTGGTGTTAGGCTTACATGCGATTAAGCAGTGCTCTGGCAGTGCTCTGGCAGTGGAATGGACTCGGGTATCTCTATCATTGCTATTGCATTTATTGATCAATTTCGACCAACAATTAGCGTGTCTAAGTGCGTGTGGCAGATTTTTCAAAATTTTTCACCCGTGATATGGCCGTCAAATCCTGTAGGACCCGGCCTTTTATTCACATTTTAGATTAAAAAAAAACTGGTTGAAGTTGCACTCAAATCATCTTTGATTTATTGTAAAATCGTTCCCAGTGGTCTTTTAATTAGGATTATGTCATTTTCAGCCAAAATTTTATTAAAAACTATCGTTTTCTAGGACATAGTTTCTGCAGAGCGGCAGAAGTTCACTAGAAACTCCTCTGGATTGTGGCGGAATGTTGGTGCAGAGTAATTCCATCCCCACTTCCCATCATCCATGTGTTTGTTCTTTCTCCCACTAGCTTACAGCTCCCACACCCCTAACTTAACATTAATGGTGCAGTAAAAATGGTCAGCAATATCAGAGTTATCCATCCAGTCGTACAAGTTTGAGCCAGATACCAGCTCTAATGAAGAAAATGAAGAAGTGGATGGAGCGGAGCAGGGATCTTGTTGGCCTGTCGATCTGCATCACAGAAAAAGAGCATTTTTCTTCATCTGCTCCTGATTCACAATGCCGTGAATAAAGAATTACTCAGAAATGCAATTTTAAGCATAATTTGTATATATATCTCTAATTAAAAGAAAAACGCTACATTAATATGTTAAGAACACGATTTTCATGGAGCGGGTCTTTAAAGAATGACGAATCAGTTTTATTTGAAACAGACTCACTTTACTACTGTTTTATCAGGGATTAGTTTACTAGTTAGTAAAAAAATAAAAGCAAAGAACCAACATTCTCAAGTCATACAGAGTATCATTTCCAAAGATATGATTGCTCGCCTTTTTTTTTCTTTTCTTTACTCTATTAGAACAGTTTTGATCTGGGTCTCTTCGGGAACACGAAAACTCAAACAACTGTAATGTTAAATGTTTTTAGATTTGTGTAAAATAGGTTTTATTTTAGAATTTAAACAACAACTTGTTGCGTGATTCTAAAAATGCCAACGTTTCTCTGGTTTTGATCAGGATCTGGAAAAAAAATGTGTACTTTTCATTAATCTCTGTTGTATTTATAACAAAAACAACAGTTTGGTGCTCTAAATTCTTTTTACCAAACCCATTAACCAATAATGAATGGAACTGATAACAGAGTAAGTGCTGCAGAGTGTAGTTTGTCTCAGATTGAAGGTAACGTTACATGCGAGATCTGCTCGCTGCTGCAGTGTCTGCTCCCAGAGCTCAACCACAAACAGCAGCCATCTTTAAACTCCTGGGGCCCATCTAAAAGCTGTGCAGGGATTTGAACATAGAATATGCATAGGATAATTTGGCGTCCACCCAAATCCTCAAATGTCAGAGTGCGTTCATAAAAGCGTGCGGCGCATACTTTGACGCAGGTGTCCCTACATAAACACCTGGTTGCGGTGTGGTGGGTTTAAATGCGCTCGTGTTAGTCTCCTCCTACAGCCGTTCCTCGGTTATCCATCAGAGGTTCATGGTAATTAGAAACGAATATGTACACATTTATAGGCAGCTTTGGTCGTCCAATCTCATGACAGATGTTGGAGACGTTAGGGGAGAAAAGCCGTGTTTGTGCCAGGTTCACACGCTGCCGACAGAGGAGGACTCTGGGAAATTAAGATAGAAAGCATTCATTCACACATTTGGAAAAAAAACAGCTCACAAACCAGGATCATTTTACAATAAATTAATCATATAGCTTTGTTACATGTACACAAACATACCTGTATGCTAAATCACAAAAAATATAAATATAATATATTATATATATATATATATATATATATTTAAGAATCGAAGACACGCGCTACTTTCTCGTGAACAAGAACCGGGATATTTTTATATATTTTTATATATCTTAAAGACACACAGTATACACACACACATATATATATATATATATATATATATATGGTGTGTGTGTGTGTATACTGTATGTATATAATTTCAATAATTGGGGGCTGTTCCTTTATATTTGCCTTGGATATCAACGTGTGCAAGATCATTTGTTTTTGTTACTTTGTAGAAAAGAAAAATAATGAATTGAAGAATACTTACATTTAAAAACTCTGCAAAAAAAGAGGAAGAAGTAAAAATAAAGTGGTTAAACCAATGAATAGATTTTACAATGTCTACAGACCTCTGCAGTATATAGAAAGATAAAAGGAAAATTCCAAATTAAAAATAAAAATAAAAAAAAACAACTGCATGAATTACAAAAGTCAATAAGATGCATAAAAGACAGACAATAATTCAATAAAATGAATAAAAGAAACTAAGACGCCACCATCTGCTGAGTAATGTCAGCCCTTCTAACTGTTTGGATCTGACACCATTTATAGTTTTGGAGGAATATTCCGCAGCTGGGGGTTGGTAGTGAAAATAGCTCGGAACACCCCAGTGTTTCTGTCGTGACCTGCATGGGCACAGGAAGCCAAAGCTAGCTAGCAGACCATAAAACTCTAGAAAACTTTGAACCATTAAAAGAATGAAACTGAAATTCTAAAATTATACAGTTGAAACTTCAGGAAAAAAATATAATTTCACAAGTCATGCAGGTGTGTGTTTGTGTGTGGTGGTGGTGGTGGTGGGGGGGGAGAGGGAGTTGTTGTTAATCCACAAACAGATAATTGTCACAATTTTGAGTAAAATCTTTTCCTGAACTTGCTCCTGCAATAGAGGATGTTGATACGTCTGGTACTCTCCACTTTACTGAATCTGGTCTGATTTTCTTTATTTAGCGTCCTTTGGCGACGGCTGCCGACCCTGTGGGGGGGTTACTGCTATCAGCAGATGGTCAAAGCGCAGCCGCAGGGAGAGCAGTGATCAGTGTGTTTACAGGCACACGCGTGTTGTTTCATCTGTCTGAGTGAGTGAGCTCCTGTGCAGTTCTGGAATATTCTGCTTTTTGCCGTCAAACGATTTGAATTAGACCGTGGAAAACGTGGGGGCGTCTCACGCAGCGTCCTACATACATTTAAAAATGTTACGCTTCGTGTAAACACAGAGATTACACAACTTCTTTGTGTGTAGAGGCGTTGATGAAGGACACCCACATGGGTCAGTTGATCTGATCGTAAACAACAAGAGATGAGGTGATGGGCAGTTTGGTGCAAAAGTTCAGAATGAGACTGTCTTCCAAATGTCCCACCAGCACACGTCTGCGGAAATGCTGTTGATTATTCATGCATGTCCAGGTTGGCAAAAGCACGTCTTCTCCTCTGCTGCCCCAGCGATCTGAACCCAGATCCAATCAGTGGCAGGCCAAGGCAGAGGCCAGAACCAGAACACTACAAGAACACTAGATGAGTTCAGCATTAAACACAAACGCTGCAGTTACATCCACAGAATTTTCAATGAGTCGGTATCAAGAGGGTGGGATGGGGGAGGGGGCAGGACCTCGCAGGTGCACACAATCAGGGCATTCACAGAACTGCAGCTTCAAGACAAGCTGGAAGTTTGCCATAGAAACAGAAAGTTCCTGATGCACAACAAATGCATCATAAAATATGTTCAACATGACGATTTTTATTGCCACAGGATTTATGTTTGTTAGTTCTGTTGCTGCTGATCACTGAGTAGTGAAATCAGTGCCAGTAAATACAAGCGTCTTTACAGGAGCAGAAACTTGAACTTTGAAAACACAGGCACCCTGTGCTACATTCACACCCGCCTCGACAACGCACGTTTGAGCGACCGATTCAAAAGAAAAGTCTGTGGCAAAACGCTCATATCTGCACGCTTTCTGCATATCTGCACACAAAACTTGTGTTGAAAGTTAAGCAGTTGAACTTTGACCAGTAAGGACTCAGATTTGGTTGTGACGTATCAATGGTTTCCCCTTTGATTCGTGGAAGTGCCAACAATTTATCGTGAAGGAGAAATTAAAGGGTAACCAAACAATAAATCAACTTTTTTCTATAAATGGGGCTTTAAAAATGCTGCATTTTGACAATTTAAAATAAACTTTTAACTTTTACGTTTAATTCCTGAAAATGTAGTTAAAAACCAACTGTGTGCTGCCCCCCCTACAGGTTGAAACGAGGTAGTACAGTTTAATTTTGTGATTGGTCAACTGGTGGAAGTCCCATAATATTTCAGAAGTTTCAAAACCATTATGCTCTGCAGCAAATCTGAAATTGTCCGTTGTTATCGTGTTAGCGTTAGCATTGCTCGTGGCTGTGTTGCCTTCAGTTGTCAAAACCGAGCTGGCTTGCACAACTTTAGAGTGGACTTGGATATTAGACAACAGCGTTTGAGCGCATTTGTAGGACAAGGTATTATGGACTCCAAAAAAAAAAAAAAGGTAACGTTACTAGTTTTTTCTCGTAAAATTATGACTTTAAATCTCGTAAATTTACAATGTTTTCCTCGTAACTTAATGTAAGCGAAAGGGAGACTACAGTCAAGTGAATGAGCGGCGTGAGCAGAAGCAGACCGACTAAACTGTGAAAAGCGTCTTGTATTTCAACAGGTAAACTGAATGTTTAAAACGTTACAGATGTTTGGAAAGAAGTTTTTTTTTTTTTATTTACAGTTTATTAATGTTTTTTTCATCGATGGTGCCTTGCAGGATCTCTGCAAATCCCGTTGATGAAGCGGTCAATATCCCTGCAGTTGTCCACTTCCGGTTATTTCTTCTTCCGCGAAAAAGACCAGATCTCCTCCAACCCTGTGATGCTTCTGTCTGAAGAGGACTAGTATACGGAATTTTCAATGTTCTTGTGCTAACATAACAGACTATTGTCATTTATGGTTGTTGTTTTGTGCCAAAACGAGACGTTTAATTTGGAGAACTGGGCGTGCGGAGCATGGTCCAGAGAACTGTTTACATTCTCTTTTTAGGCGGTGAAAGGGCTTCTGGGTATGTGGATAAAGGGCAAAATAAAGTGATGGTCCTGTGAACATGGATCACGTGTGATGTAACAGAAAAGATGCTACGTTTCTAGAGAAGCAGGCCACATATTCTTCTACGATGGGATTATAAAGGCTCATCTCAACTCTATCCAAATAATTTTAAATTTAAACTTCTACGGAGAGAAAGATCAGTTGTGATAGAAGGCATTAGGAAAGTCTCCTCAAGAGTGAATGTCACAACAAATTTACATTTTAAAGCGGACTTAAAGCTCAGGAAAGCAAAGGCCCGAGGAGCTACATATCAGATTTTATAGTCCTCAATGAGATTGTCAAATATTTACATCCACGCTAGCACAAGTACCAGACAATGATCCAATGCGATTTGTGTGGATGGGCTGCCAAAAGAACGGTTGATCTAGAAAAACAACATAAAGTTAAAATCGAGGTTCAAGAAATTTCAAATATATACACCAAAATGGCTGAGGAATGAAATAAAAGTTGGAATAAAAATGCAAATGTTATTGTGGTAAAACTGAGACTTCTGTGGAAACAAACTAATAAAGTCATTGAGGAAACGGCTTCTTCTTGCTGCATCGGGTTTTCCTTAATAGGTTTTGATCGAGGGTCTGCAACCTGTGGCTCAGGAGCCACATGTGGCTCTTTCATCCCTTTATTGTGAAAAATGCTAATGATTGAATAAAGAGATTAGTTAGTTAAGTTTGGCCATTTCTCTTTAGATATTTAATATTTCAAGCATCTGAGCAAAAAAAGTTAAATTTACTGTCAGAAATTCTTTAGAAATGTTCTTTAAATTAGTATTTTTAATTTACTTAGGAAAATAAGAGTCTCTAAAAGTTTTTTTCTTTTGTAAATTACATTAAAATGGTTAAAGATTTGAACAAATGTGGTTTAAAATGATTGAAAATGAGTTTTCAATAAAAAGGTTAGGTTATTGTAATGTTTTTTTTTAATATGTTCTACTAAAATGTTTATTTGTCAGATTATAAAGAAAAAAAACACACCAAACTCATAATGATAAAAAACATCATGTTTGACTGTCTTGCATTTTTAATTGAAGTAAATCTGCTGCAGCAGGAGGATCCTTTTTGACACAGTTTGTTTTATTTTGAAAGGAACTAGAGAGTCAAAAGTAAAAGAAGTTAAAACTGTATATAGAAACGTATAGATACTGTTGTAATTCTATTATTGTAATATCAAAAACTGCATTTATAAATAAATACTTGTCAAAAAAGCATAAATATTGTGCATTTTTTTCATGATAAGATGGAACTTTGTGGCTAGTCTGTAAGAAACTAAACTAAATGGCTCTTTTACCATTGAGGTTGGAGACTCCTGGTTTAGACGCTTATGTTTCCATATTTTTTTATGTCTGTCTTATGATAGGGACTGGACAAGTACACTGTGAACTCTGGTTTGCAGGAAAGAAACAAGACGAGCTGGTTAAGGCAGCTTAAGAGCATATGATTAACTCGTCTCACTTTGAAAAGTTAAAACCAAAACTTTCTGTCCCTGTAGTTATCATTACAGGGCACCTCGTGATGTATGAGACCGAGGAGTGCATTATCTGAACAATTTCCTTTTTGTGCGGAGATGAAAGCCGTCTGTCACTGTTTTGTGGCCGCCGCCTTTGGCCCCCGGGGTTAGTCATGCACTCGGCAGCCCTGATTTTCCCCCCGTCCATCGTGACATCCATCTTACCCTTTTACTGTTTGTGAGTCACCACTGTGGGGAGGGAAAAAAGTGCATAAATAATGTATTTCTCAGGAGTATCCGCCCTCAGATCAATGGCGATACAAAGACCATCTACAAAGACGGTTGGCTCAAGGCCATATTTGATCACTTCCACTGCGCACAATCACGGTTCCCCTTTTCGCAAGCCCGCCGAGACTCAATTATTTCCAAGTGTTTGTAAGCTATTGTTGAAAGAATATGAAGTGAATATTTGAAGTTGGTGAGAGGAAGAAAAATGTTTGATGAGAAATGCAGATGGAGGGTAATGGGATAGAAGGAGAAGAGAACATCCGTTTCCGAGGATTGTGGGAAGAGTTTTAAGCAAAATGGCAAACCGGTATTTGTAAAATATGTTAATGCAAAGGGCAAATTACTTCACTTGATCATTTTAAGGAGCTAATAAAGTAGTTAAAAGCACTTAAAACGTCTAAAGAAAATGTTCTGCAACTTTCTTAAGGATCCACCGTGTTACTCATTTGGTAACCCCCCAAAAAAGCAAAAAATTGACAACGATCCACAGAGTGTAAGGTTATTCATGAATGCACCAAGGAACCTGATGGATCTTAAGAGTTGGAACAACTGACAGTCTGTTATCACCCCGGTGCAGATTTCTTTCCTATGTCATATCCCTCGCTGTGCTTTTCCTGCACAGCCCAGATGGCTGGGCTCATGGCCCAACATTTCCAGGATGAAAAACGTCTTTTTTCATTTTCTACAGAGAAAACTCTTTATCCTTCGAAGAGGAATGGTTGTGCGTCCGACTGGCAATGTTACCCATCGCTGACTGTGCAACGGATAATGAATGTGAGTGAGTGAAGGCGCACTCTCAAATTACATCAAAGGTCGTAAGTCCATCAGCATCGAACAGAAGGAGGAAGGAATCCTTCCTCGTGACATGTCTGTTTCAGTTGTCCCGACCTGATCCGCCTAAGGAGCGGGTTTCATGTTTGATTCAAGAGACAAGAATCTCACTTTAAAATATAAGTAGGGCGACAGATAATATCAGCAGGATTGAAAGTTGGAGGTTGATTAGGATGAAGTTGGGTGCTCTTAAAGATACAATCAGTTCTCAGGTGGCAGGAATTTTTGAAAGGATAATATCTGTTAAATCCTTCTGTAAAGGAGACCCTCCAGGATTTCACAGCAGAATTTTTTTTTTGAAAAGTGCCCAAAAAAGTCTGATTATGAAAAAAGAAATTACATTTTCACAATCCACTTTATTTTGACACATGCACGTGGAAAATATGTCATCATCACCATTTACTATGTTGTTGTGCTGTCATTTAACTTGATTAAAACCGTTATAAACAAAATGAACTTTTGGTCCTCTCTGCTCACAATAACCCAAGTATTTGTGTATTGATTTAAACAGACTTTAGAGTAAAATGGGAAAAATTATAAACTAAAAAAAAAGCAAAATAGAAAAAGCAGATTAAGCCTCAGATCTCCACAGAACCTTCCTCTTTATATTTCAAAAGCATGACTGGTGAGTTGCTGGTAAAGGAAAGGAGCTGATCTGGTTTCTTCTGTCAGGAATGATCTGCTCTGGTTTGGAGAAGGTTCTCTCATATCCGGTTCATGTTGTGCTGCAGCTGTGCACAGAACAAAATGACAGACCTCTCCGCACCCGCTCAGCGCACCCCCTTCCACCCTGCTGCGTACTAGCCCACAATTTCGCTCAGCGCAGCCCCACCCCCGCCGTGCGCCATGCGCATCTTGAACAGAAAAAAGTCAGAGAAGACTGAAGAGAGTCAAAAAAAAAAAGAGCATGGCTCCTGCGAAGAAACACAATAGATTGATAGATATCTGTCACGGTAGATTGGTCAAAGTTGCGGTGAAAATAAAAAGTTGCGGAGTGTGCAACGGATTGCATTAATAGATGCGGTCGCGAAAAGCCTGGAGGATCTGGTAAAGTCCTTTCACACAGCTACTAGGTGCATTTTTGCACATTTTTTACTTATAAAATTTCTGTCTTTTGTGATACATGCATGACATATGTACTTCATAAGGGTTTCTTGTCTTTGTCATTCGTTAGCGTGTGCAGATATCCGTTGAGGCATTGGCTGACGGGTCTTTATTTGAATTTGGTTTGGCGAAATTTTTGGTTGGTAGAGAATTACGCAGTTTTATGCATATTATTAAAAATAAAATATATAAATATGATGGACCCTCTAGGGAACTGGTTGAAACTGAAAAGCTGACGAGGATAGTTCTGACTGGGAATATGGACCTAAACACTGAATAAGCACAGTTAAGAAACAGAAATTAAATGTGGTCTTTTAAGGTGTGATTGTGACTATAGTGGTAATAACAAATCTTGATAACCTATCTGGTCAAAAAAGGCTGGAAAAGTTAATTTTATAAATATCGTCAGCAAAATTATCAATTTTTTTTACTAAAGTTGAACGACAAACAATCCTTCATTTTAGTTCACTGCTGATGTTTTATCTCAAAGCAGTTTAATGAGTTTGCTTCAGTTTTAAACAGAAAACACAACAGGTCACCATGACAACCATCCATCATAAATAAGGGAATCAGACTTCAGCTGCAGTCTGACAGGACTAATTTGGTCAAAATATCATCATTTACTGAATCCAGTGCAAAAAAAACTCCAGGACATAGATTCAGCAATAAACTCATCAACCTAGTATTTTGACAGTTTGCCAACCAAATTATTTAAAAATGTTTTCAGCCGTTAAAAAAATATAAAAAATGATTAGCTTTTCCCTACAGTCAGAATTTTTTCCGTAATGAATCAAAACTGAGTTTTTAAGCCTCTTCTGAGGAGAAGTAGACAGGAGGCCGTTCTGTTTAAAATTTACCAGCCAATTTCTGGTCTTCTTTTTTTTGGAAAAAAGATTGAAAAATCATCACAGCAGTTAAATTGCATTTAAGACGATAAAAGATATATCCATGTCAACATTGACTCAGAAAACAAACAGCTTTTAGTGATATTTGACCATGTGGAGTTCCACAAGGTTAGATTCTTGGACTTTTGCTGTTCAACTTGGATTCCTCCTCTTAGATTAGATCAGCCGTTCATCATTCTATCTTCTTTCTTTTTCTGGAGCTCAGCAGTCTCAGTAGAAAGGTCCAGACTTTCCTCTCCACAGAAATATTTTACAATCTGGTGCTGTGTAATTAGGGCCTTTATCTAAAGGGGATGCTTTGATAGCCCAGTACACAGAAGTGTATCAGATCATGCACCCTTATAGTGTTTCATAATATGCAGATGACACTCAGCTTTATTAAGCCCTGTCACTAAACCACCAGGGTCCATCCGGCTTTTCTCTGCTGCTTAGATCAGCTGTACTTGTGATCCAATGACAGATAGAGGTCTTTGTGGTTTTTAAATTGTGAAGAAAATTAAAGAGCGGATTTCTTCCAATCGTCTTTTTATCTATTTTGAAGCCTTCCCAGTGGTCTTAATTGTGTTTTTACCATTTTTAGCTAATATTTAAAAAACCTGTGTCATTTTTTAGGATAGCAGTCCTTGATTCGTTGATTAATTTCCTCTCTGAGTTGTGGTCCAAAGCGAGCCCACCGTCGCTTCGCGTCACCCATCTGTTTACACCTTCTCCTGCTAGCTTACGCCCCTCACACCCCCCTGGTGAGCAATATCGTAGCTACCTAGCGGTACAGTTACGAGCCAGACTCCAGCTTAGATGAGGAAAAAAAAGACGCTATCTTTTGTTCCTGATTCACAACCGTTCGAATAAAGTAATACTCAGAAAAACAGTTCTTTAGTAAGGAATAAAGCTAACTGTCAAATTAGAACTCGTGTGCTAGTTATAACCAGAACCAGCAGCATTGTGGTGTCGCTGGTGACATCTCTGGTGTTAAAGGGTTAATGGCGCGGGACCCAATTTCCTGTCGGGTCTCCTGCTGCTTTCCAAACCCAGCAGAGCTCTAAGATCTGCAGAAGGCGTTCAGCTGGTGGAACCTCGTCAGAAGCAAACAGGGTGAAGCTGCTTTCAGCTGCTCACAGATGGAAGCAGCTTTCTGATGAACTCCAATGTTCTCCAACTGCATCTATCTTTAGACCAGATTTAGAAATGTGACTCTTTTGTTTGGTGCCTTTGTGAAATATGACAGTTTCATTGCTTTATGTCTTGTATTTTTCTTTGTTTGTTATTTTCCTTGCATCTCCATAAAGAGCGTTACATTTCTTCCATGGATGATAGATGCTTCAGAATCTCATCAACCAGCCACACAGGGGCAGGATCTGCCCCAGCTGTGGTCATTCGGTCAAGTGTCCTCTTCATCAGTTACAACCTTCTGGATTACTTTTTTACTCCTTCCCTGCATTGAGTCATGAAGTCAAGTTTGCATTAGAGCAGCTGATCCCAGCAGCTTTAGGACCCTGATTTCTGACGCTCCTATTTAGATTCTAAAGATTTATCTGTAGTTTTTTTTTAAGGTTTTCCCACATTTGGATCTTCCAACATCTATGATTTACCACATTTTCAGTCACCATCTGCTAAACATCAAGTCAGTCAATCAATCTGTCCAGAACATTGTGTGACAGTGGAATATTAGCTCAAGAATTTCCAATTAAGTGATTAAGCTAAGATGAGTGAATACAAGTCATTTTCTATTTGGTTCAATTTTTTTGTCAATGAAACTAAAAAAAATGTTTTTTTATCTGGACTATAGTGGTTATGTATAGATTATGTAATTTCATATTTGCCATTTGAACCAATATTAGCTGTGGGAACAATTTCTTTCTGTGTGCTCTGCTTTTTTTTTTTTTTGTTAGCATAAAGGGAAGGAGTCTTTGGCAGCATTTGGTCTTGCTAACAGCATTAAAAAAGATTCACAGATAACCTCAAAATCTGATAAGTTTACTGAAGAACATTTTTTTGTATTTTTACGCTGAGTTTGAGAAATAAACAATGTCTTATCTTGATGCTACAATGCTGGTTTCCAAATCAGGTCAAAGATGTTGTATATTTCTTTTCTAATACTGTCATTTTCTGAATCTGGTGAATCTCTTTTGGGATCACTGGGTTGCTGGAGCCTATCCCACACCCTTAGTTCACCAGCCTGCCAGATTTTCTACGATATAGAAAATCGTGACAGAAGCTCCTTTTTTTAATGCAGTTAATGTTGCATGAGATGATAATTCACACAATGAAGCTTAAACTAAAACCCGTCTTCCTCTGCAGGCTTCCAGGTGGAGCCGTGAGAGGATGCCCGTTGGTTTCAAGGGATTATTTCAAAGATCCTCCGTGGCTTGTGGTAGACTTTCTATCTGCCCCTATAAGGGAAGAACTTTGATCTTTCAGACACCCTGGGAGGTGATGACATTTTGTTAGCTTTGACCTTTTGAATCGTTTTATTTCCCTCTAGAATAAGATTAAACAGGGACATATAAAGTGGAGAAGCACTGATAAGATGAGCAGGATTTTATACCTTTAAAAAGAAAAAAGATTCGCTGTTGTGACATATTCTGTATGACACTGATCAACTAATTGTTTTGTGCTGTTGTCTTTCATTTTTTTGAAGATCTGCCAAAAAAAAGCAGGATTTTCTTACATCAAAAATAGTTTTAATGAAAGATGATCACAAACTGCATTAAAAATTTGATTAAATAAATAATTTGATTTGTAAATATAAGAACAAGCAATTTCTAAAAGGACATGGTGTTAGCTGGCTCCCTGTTTTTCTTCCTGCTAATGTTTATCTGAGCTGAGTTCTTGTGGTTATTTACCAGAAGTGAATCCGCTAATGCAGCCACTTCCGTCTTTCCGAAGGGCGTCTCTACGTTAAGAGACTGCTGAGTGCTTGTGGAGTCTGTTTGTAGCAGCAGAGATAACACGACTACTGTCTGAAACGGTTCATTTAAATGTTGGTTTTGTTCAAGTCGACGTGCAGGTGGAGCGCAGGGTAAACATTTAAACACAGGGAGAGAAGTATCACAGTTCTTCCTCACAAGACATGAGGGTTACTCAAGAGAAATAATCAATTATAATAAATGTTATTTCAGCATTTGTGATTTTGGCCGCATCTGATGCAATAGTTCCTGAGCAGATTGAGGAGTTTACGTTGAGTTGACGTGTAGAGCTCAAAGAAAAATTGAGTATTCAAAACCATTCACAATAAATGGAGGACGATGCTGTAAAGGAGTGGACTAGCCTTAATTGGTTGATGTTTACTTTTTTTTCAGCTTCCAAAAAAAATAACATTTCAAATTAAAATTCCACAACATTAAATTTCCTTAAAAAAAAACATTTAAAAAAAAACCGGGTCTGTGGCCCGTTACCAAGGCCCAATCCGAACTCTTCCCTTCTCCATTCCCCTCCATTTGAAGGGGAGTTAAAGTGCAAGTGTGTCAGAGAAATGTAGTTTTTTTGAAACTGACTGTCAAACTGAGGGATATAAAGTTCTTCCCGTTGTGCTAAGAAAATCTTTTCTTCATGTGGGTGCGCTTTGAACCACAGTTTATATTTAAATATAAGTAAGGACTTTTTGATCTTTTTACATTTTTTAAAACCGCTGTTCTTATGTCTATTTAAGCGCTGGAAGCTCTGCGCTATAGTGGACTGGCGATTATTGGTGATCAAACGAAAGTGACGTCCCAAGTATGAGACACAATTTTTATTTATAATTCTCTGTTTGGAGGACCAAATGAAGGGGAAGGGAGAAGGGAAGAATTCGGATTGGGCCCAATTGTCCCATGGATTGTACTGGACTGTGGCCCCAGGGTTGGGACCTCTGTTGTAAAGCACACAGGAACAATGCCTGCCAACAGCAAAATATTATGACTATATACCACAATTGCCTTTTAAAAAATAAGCAATGCTCGTTTAACTTTTAAAAATTGAATATAACATTTCTGGAGAAGGACCAGGTTTGAAGGCAGGGAAAAAAAGGTGAAAATGAAAAACCTGAGACGAGCTGTGGTATAGCTGATGACCTGGAAATCAGACACTTAAATACACTGAGGATGATTAACTGAAATGAAGACAAATGTGGATAATTAACAACGTGAACTCGGTGTGACTGACTGGGGGAAAAACAGTATGAAAATAGAACACGATGAGAAGCATGAAAATATACCGGAATACAAACCAAAGTAAAGGGAAGCGTCCTCTCATTGAGTTTACTTAAAGCTACGATCACACCAGGCTTGTGTGATGCATTCAAGAACATGTTGAACGTTGGATTTTGATTATGCTTTTAGGAAATGGTGTTTATAGAGGTCTGTTGCTCCCCCATTCTTGGAAGAGCATGAAATATTGAAGCGGTGTGAATCTTGCTCCTTTGTCACAGCTCTATTCTGATATATGAAAGACTCTCATTTAATTACGACTGGGCACAAACTACAACTATTAATTTTAATAATTTTCAAAAGGTTGGCACTTCCGTGTCTTGAGGAAGGATGCTACTCAAACGTCACTACCAAACCTGAGTCTTCGATTGGTCAAAGTTCAACTGGTTTAACTTTCAGCACGTGTTTGATGGCCTCGCGTTTTGCATCTAGAGCAGGGCTGCTCATTCCTGGTCCTCAAGATCTACCAACCTGCCTGTTTTCCAGCTCTCCATGTACTGCTTGCTGCTGATTACCTGGACCAGGTGTGTTCTTTCAATCAGATTGTGGAGACATCTGACTGAGCCAATCAACAGCTGGCAGGGCTTGGAGATCTGGAAAACAGTCAGGGTGGTAGATCTCGAGGACCAGGAATGAGCAGCCCTGATCTAGAGCCAGAAAACTCACTTAAAAACTTGCGTAGTGATTCATAAACGGGAGAGTTTTGAACCTGGAAGCCTGGATCACACATATGCAGGAGTTTACGTAGACTTTTTATCGAAAGTGGTCACTTGAATACATAGTTTTGAGCATCAGAGATATTTTTCTGATGTGAAGATTTTGGGATATGTTGCTCTGGGTGTAGCATGTTAGCTGTAATTAGCCAAAGTATAAACCAGAATAGATGGAAGTCGGGCAGGAGGTAAAACTCAAAGACAGAAATAGAAAATTAAAGCTTCTTGTGACGAGATGTTTCTATAATGCCAATGCCATGTCGTTGCTCCTAAACTTCATTCACTTATAGTTGGGTTTGGAAAAAAAAGACTGATGCAAAGAGTTTCTGTCTCTACAGATTGACTGGATTTGCTTATACTTTTGGTCTTTTACTTTTTTAAAAACCTGAATTCCTTGGACTTCTGGATCTTTTGGAATCACGTTTCATACTTCCTCAATGGGCGTTTTCTTTGAAAACAACAGACCCTTCAGTGCTAAATAGAACATCAGATAACAAATGGTCGTGAGACAGACTGCACTCTAACCCCTAGCTTCTAATTGCCTTGGAGAAATTGTGAATGATATCTCCGTCTCACTTGTCATTTGTTGACGGCACAGAGGAGACCATTCTGATAAGAGCTGACTGTTCAAATGTGACACATATTCTACATCTATTCTACATTCCAGGCCTCAGATGGAAGCCAGTTAATAAAAAAGGCACTGAAGACGGGGGGGCCTGGGGAACGCATCCAAGGTCACTCGCAGCCTGAGGGCCTGCTTGATAAACACTTGCAGTGTCTAAAATGGCAGCAGATTGTTTCCCGCGGTGGCGTCCGATTTAGAAGATGACACAGTCAGCTCCTGTGGACAGTATTTAGATCAACAAATTTGTAAATGATAACACAATTTAAAGACGCACTACAATGAAAAAATGTTTTTGAAGATGTTTTTGTAGCATTTTTCAGGACATGATAAAAAAAAAAAAAAGCTTAAAACTGCATTTCTGAGTATTTCTTTATTCAAATTGTCAACACATTCTCATCAACATTTGGTTAAAGACCCCTCCATGTGACTTTTTGACGTTTTGGGTGTCTCAAGGGTCCACAACCCTCAGTACACGGTACCGGACACGGACTGGTCCTCTGGATGTGTCTAGTAACAGTATCTGAACCCAGTACTGATACCCTAACTCAGCACCTAATGTGTATCCGGACCATGAATCTGTACTGGGCCTGAGCCAGACCCTGACCCGAACCGGTACCGGTACTGGACTGGTTCCGGTTTGCACCCTGGAGGTTGAAGACCCCCAATGTAACCCTTGTGGTATCCTAGGTCATCTGGACCCTACAAGACAGCAGACTGGGAACTTTTTTCAAAGATTTTTTTATTTTCACTAGTGTTTGTGGCATCTAGTTAGTTTAATTTTTAAAATGTTTTAGTATTATTTTTATGTAAAGATGACAGAAATTAATTATTTCAAATTTGGCTGTGTGGCTTTTTGGAAAACCAAAATTTTTACGTTTAGACTGTGTAAACTTTTTCTGACCCCGGCCCCACATCACAGAAGAAAACAGTTACGTGGCGCTCACAAGAAGACGTTTGGGGACCCCTGCTTTAAACTAGCAGGAGAGCATGTAAACAGAGAGCTCTCAGCAACTCTGTTATTTTGTTTTGGGTAAAAATGGTGTTTAAAACCACTGGGAATGCTTTTAGATAAGATCAAAAGATAATTGGAGTGGAACTTTAAGGGCTTCGGTACGAGGAACGGCCAAGACCCATTTTTCATACCCGTTCACAACACATAATCTATAAAAAAAAGTTCAATGCCTATCGCATGTTTAACTATTTAAAGCCTTTCAATCAATATTGGCAAACCAACAGAGCACATCTGCTCTATTGGACACGGCTGTCCAGTGAGATGAGCAATTCAAAGCGTGTGCATAGGCGTGAGAGTACATGCAAGGCCACTGACTCTGCTGTAATCATGATTACATGCACAGCTTTTTCACACTTTTTTTCTCCTCTTGCGATGTTTTGCCCTAACACAGCTGTCGGAGCTGGAGCTTTAGGGGTACGATTGAAATGCAGGCGGCGCGCCACCGAGCAGCTCAGGTTTTGATCGGATTCTTCTGTTGACCCGCGTGGAGCCAAACAGATGCGTTGCGTGAGAAAACGAGGCGTTAATGGATAGATTTTAGACCAGAAACTGTGACGTGCTTTGTGGGCCGACACGGCAGCGCGTGATTTCTAGAAATGAGTGCTCGGTTGGAACAGAGTTCTGGGCTCCTTTCAAACACAGTGTAATCAGATGTTTGCAGAGGCATGCCTTCTTCTGACACCGAGATGAGATCACAGGGAAATGTCTGGTAGCTGCACTAATGCAGCTTTAGGCACATCAGAGCTCTTTGGTGGACTTCAGTGAAATTAGGAGGTTTTATCAAAGCTGATTAGAAATAAAAGTTGTGCACACTGTGACCCATATTGTGTGCAGAGTTCCAATTCCTGTTTTTCAAAGCTTCTCTCCCAAAAAGAGGCGTTTGAAGTTTTCTGTCTCTAAACAGACTTTGCTCATTTTCACTTTGTGTGTTTAAAATGCAAAAGTGGATTATCATTGGAATAATACGATGTATGAACAAAAAAATAAATAAAACTTAAACTCGATTTAAATCAATTTGAATTGATCTAAACGTAATTGATTGATTGGTTTATTTTAAGCATAGATTGTGAAAAATACAGGACAAATACAAATATTTTGAACTCATTGCAGAAATAATGAAATGCATTGATTAGAAAATAGAAAAAACAAACAAAAACAAGACATACTTATGTCACCTTTGATTCATTAGATATAGTAATTATTAACTGAAGTCAGTAGAGTTTGTTTGATTGATTGAAAAGGATAAAGGATATGTAATCCCACTACTTAGTTACTTCACTAACAGTTTTGCATAGTTATGTAATCCTGTTCTGATCAGATCAAATGCAGGATTTGTTTTTTTTTTCTAGAACAAAGTGAAGTGCTTGTTGATTATTGATTAATTTTATAAAACATTATTTCATGATTTCAGTAAACAGTGACATAAATCACACATTATATTACATATATGTGATACTATTGATTATCACCAAAATACAATTACATTGAAAATCAAGTTTTCTAGTAACAAAGAGTGCTTATTGACTCTTCTCTGAAAGAATTCTCACATATTTTCAGTAAACATTAGTTATTTATACAATGTGTAATAACCATTATTTATCATTAGAACTCATAATTACATTAATCCAGAGATCGTTGCTACATATTTCATTAATATTAACAGATCAATAATCGATCCTTAAAAATAGAGATCGACCTAAGGCATGAAGCTAAAGTCCGCTAGCGTTTGATGGAATTTCCTATAGGATGGCTAATGCTAACAGTTGGTCGACTTAAACATTCATTGCTGACTAAATGAACATCTTTGTAAACTCATATTTGTGAATTTTCCAAACATTTTTAAAGGAAATATTTTTACAGTAACCATTTGAGGTCAAAAACAGTTGTTTTTGCTAATTCTTTCCTTATTCTTCCTTGAAAAAAGTGTAATGCTAAAGCGCGAGCTCCACCTAGTGGCCAAACTGAAACTCTGTCCAGGAGAGGCAGAACAATGTTTACGATCTGAATGATCTGAACATTTTTGTTGGAGTTTCCTCTTTTGAGAAAACCTGTTGTCATTGGTTCCTGTGTCTCCATCCTGATTGGACCCAGCTGACTGCAACCGTCCTATCACTTCAGCCCACTATTTAAAATGCGATTCATGACACATATAACACTGTATGCTATTATCAATCTCACTAATAGATTTTTACAGTATGTGAACTGAATCAGATTAATATAAATATAATTCAAAAAATACAGATTATTAATGTAATTCTAAACAATTATGTCTACTCAAAACTGAATTGAATTGAATTGATCGAAAAAATCAAAAAATTGAATCATTTCAGGCTTTGGTGAATTGAATGGAATCAACTGTGGGAATTATTGATATCCAGTCCTAACAAAAAGGTGTTTTAAAACCTATTGGTGTTTAATAATTCTTTTAAAACACATTACAAGAATGATCCCTTAATAGATCAGCTTTTTTCCTCATTATTTGTGTGTTTGGGTCTTTGAAGGCCTTTTTCTAGCTGCTCTCTTCTACTCTTCACTGAGTTTTGGATAAAAGGGATCAGAGACTCTTCTGCCGCCATTTAACAGTACTCAGCAACCTGGACTTTTTCTCCAACCTGGTCTAAAAATAAGCCTGATATATTTTGTCTCTGCAAGAAACCTTTCAGTAAATTGACAAGACAGCATTAAATAGCTTGGAGAAGCTCAACGAAACGTCTCTCTTCTGAGCGTTAGCGTGCGGCGTGCAGCATGTTTACCAGAGCCGAAAATGCTGTCAGCCACATTTTACTGTAATGTGTACAAGGAGCGGGCAAGTGCAAAAGGTGTCTGGTGAGCAATCAGTTGTAGAAACAAGCTAATGCATGTCAAGAGTACAGAAACAACAGAGCTTGTCTAATTAGCTGCACAGCAGAGCAGAGCGTACGGCTGGACTGCAGCTCCAGCCACAAACATCAAGGCTCAGTGAGAAACAGTCATTATTTCTGGGAGTCTTTAACGGAACAACCTGTTCTGTAGATGCATTTCCAAAGGCCCAGGTTTCCTCCTCTATGAGAAACGCAACATTCGATCCACATGACAGTTCCGTGACGTCTAGTGCTGGCGGGATAGATGAGTTTGAAAGCAGCGTATAAATGATTAGTCTTATTATTTTTAGTCTTTTAATCTTTAAAACATTTTTTTTCCTTTCTGCTGAGATAAAGCTTCAGATTTAGCCCAGCAATGGAAGACGGTTTGCTCGCGCTCACAGAACCAACGGGGAAAATATTGGTTAAAGCACGCTGAGCTTAGAGCAGCCAGGCAGGAGGCTTAGAAAAAGACCAAAGATGAGATTTATTGATAAAGCAAGAGAGGGCGTGAAATCCTCTCCCCGTCTGTGGGGTGCTGCTGCTTTTTCCTTTGCTGTTGGGGACCTGCCTCTCCTCCCAGGTGTGCGTGTGGAGGTGTGGGCGGTCCCAGCTCCTGCCCTGTGCTGGGCTTACTTGGGGCTGGCTCGTCACCTTGTTCTGGTGGGGGTGTCTGAGTTGTAGCAGTCGTTCTCTGTTCTCCGGGGTCGTTCTGCTCTTTGGCGGCGGAGGCTCCTGTGGTGGACCCTCTGGCCCTGCTTGTGGGTGGCTGGTGTCAGGTTGCAGAGGAGCGGATGTCCTTGGGCCTGATTCTCCATACGAGGGGGGATCCAGGGGGTCTTGACTGGCATTTCTGCTGTACTTTCTGCTGTGGCTCTTTGCAGAAAGGTTCAAGTCCCCACCCACCTTTCCATGTTTTCCTAACATTGTAGTACATTTTAGTAAAAACATGGATTTGAAAGAAAGCAGTGAAAAGTAAAAACACAACTCAATTACTTCTAACAAAAGAAAGCAACAATTTAGAATTGCAGATTTTAGTATGGGAAAAATCGACGGAAAAACAAACACACATATATATATACAAAAGATTTTTTTTTTCATATTTACAAGTCTTTTTTTCAAATTTTGAATTTCTTCTTTCAGTTACAATGTCTATTTTCAAGTTTACCATCTTTTTTTTCTGTTTACTTTAATCCGATCCTGATTTGGCTTCATACTGTTCGCCCCGTGACCCAAGGTGTGCTTTGAATTTTGTTCCCCCATGCGATTGAGTTTGACACCCCAGTTTTAATGTTTAATACTTGTTTCTCAATCTTGTTTCAATATATTCCAATTTTTAATTATTATTTTATTATAACATTTACAGTAAAACATAGAAACTGTGTTTCAGATAAATTAGTTTATAAACCATATTTTCATAATTTTTACAGGTTTCTTCAAAATTGTCCACATTCATAATTAAAATGTCTCGTAATATTGTTCAATTTAGCATAACAGAGATTCTAGAGTATTTTCATTAATTCACATTAATTCAGTTTTTATTTTAAGTTTTACTCTGATCACCATAGTACTTAACATAGAATGTTTCCAGTTGTCTTTTACTGATGATGATGCAGTTTTTAGTCAAAAAAACTTGTTTTGTTTTCTAGATATAGTTTTGTTCAAAGGAAATTTGCTCCTAAGTTGTGGACAGGACTGTTTGTGCAGAGTAACCGTCTGCTCATTAGGGGCTGGGTAGAATTTCCAACGTTTTTAAATTTATGGACAACTGGTGAAACTGGTAATGATGCTTCATATGAGATATCATTATAATTTGTAATATTATGAGTTAATAAATGCTTTAAAAATCAATCCTATGACAATTCAATGTAATAATTTGCTCTAAATGCTTCCTCAAACATACATAAAAGACACAATATAAATAAAGTTTTTACCTTTCTACCACAAAATGGAAGTGCAATAACAATAGATAAGTATTATTCCTGAAGCAATGCATGAAAGAAGCTTCTGCAGAAATGAAAGCTCTGCAGATATTCACTTCATCTTCAAGGGATGTGGGTTTAGCCGTTTCCAGAAATTAAGACCGCATCCTCGCGGTAAAATGTTAATTAGGCTTCAGGAGGATAATGAGGATCTTTTAACTGCAGGTGATGAGGGAACGTTGACAGTTTCTGTCTGCGAACACGTCCTTCTGAAAAACTCTGTGCTGATCCACCTCCATTCTTCCTGTAGATTCTTCGGCAAGTTTGGATTCCGAAAAAAATGACAAGGGGGCAAACAGAGGCGCAGACAAAAAGACGCTGAAAACAATGTGGCAAAAAAGGCTGTAAGCCTGAAATAGAACACCAACAGCCGGTTGTGCTAAAGACAAAAAGAGCCCAATGCTGATTTGTTGTTGGGAACAGAGGCAGATTGGGCATGAATAGTAGCATGACACTGGGAGAACAAAAAAGAGAAACACTGCAGAAGAAAGATAAGGCTCATTGACAAAGTGGCAAGATGTTCTCGGGCCTAAAGCAAATACATTTTCCATTTGCATTTACTTCTCTTGTTTGTGTTGTTCTTGTGCAATACATGACTAAATGTACTTAAAAGTGGCAATTTTTCCAGGTAGATATTAACATTATCTGTGACAAAGAGTCCAGAGCGCATGCTTCCCGTATATGGATGAAAATGGAAATGGCTTGTTTTGTTTGCATATAAAGTAGTGAATAGATTCTGGCGCGACCCATTTCTTTCATCAAAAATACATCCAATTTAATCTTTTTACTGGTTTTCCTCATTGTGCATAAGGCTGTAAGTGTGACCACCAGGCCTGATAGAGTCTCTTATTGCAACTTTATCTGTCATATATTTGTAATATCTTCAAACAACCTTTTAAATAATTGATTTTTAGGAATTGTATTTACTATCCTGTACCCTAATTGGTTTAAAATTGCTGCCCTACCAGTGCAAAGTGTATTTAAACAAGCCGTATTGAGGATTAAGCAAATGCAAGCATGTTCTGTTGATGTCTAAATTATAAATGACTATGCAAGTAAAGTAAATAAAATCTAATTTTAGAGTCACATATGTACTTTTTTCTAGTATTTTTTAGTATTTTTCTAGTTTCATCATTGTGTTTGAAAGTTTAAATTAATTATCATCCTCTCATAAAGGTTTAGGTTGTTGTTATTGGTGATACAGATAGATTTCTTTTCATTTGTATGCGTTATAGATTTTCAAACTGTGTGTCTAAGAAGTGCTGCCTCTTTTAGAGTAAAAACGAACCATCCCCTTATGCTGAAGGGCAAAGAAAGACGTGAAGAGGAGAAGCTGCAGCTTTTAATGGTATATTTTATTCAATCCAACATAGGAAGCTCTGAAAGCATGTATTCTTAGAGTAACCAGCTCTTTGCTAAAAAACACAAGGACACACTTTAGTTTGGGTCAGTGAGCAAAATGGGTTTGGGTACTAGTGCTGCAACATAGGGGACACCGAACGCTGCATGAAGACTTCTCCACACTGGTGTTCATCTCAGCAACCTAACAAGATTACTACAGTTCATTTTCATGAGCGATATATATAGTATATACATGTTGGGCTGTGTTGTTAAATTGAATAATCGTTCTGGATCGATTTAAGCTTATTAGATTAATCCATAAAAATAGAGATCGATCTAGCACTGGGGTCTCAAACTCAATCGCACAAGGGGCCAAAACCCAAAACACGCCTTAGCTCGCGGGCCGAATAGGATAAACACTTATTGAACACTCTAAAACTACATTTTTAAAACTTTAACTTTTTAACATAATTATGAACTAGATATATAGCATTAGCTGTGATAATGCTAGTGTGAATGCTGTAAACTGGATTTGGCTGCAGATAGCGGAAGATGCTGAAATTGATAGTCAGATAAAATATTAGCTAAATGTCAAATTAGCTAAAAAAAACAAAAAAAAAACAGAATAGCCAAAACAGCATGAAGCTGAAAAAATAGCTAAACTCCTAAACAGCCAAAAAAAAGTCAAGAGAATCTGGCTACAAAGAATAAATAGGGTCTCGAAAATATGCGAAAAATTTTTAGAAATTGAAAGTTTGAGTTTTTAAACCTATTTTTTCGGCCAAACATAATTTTTTTTTTTTTCAAAATATTTTATTTTGGTTTCAGATAATATTTAGCTCCATCCCTTTATTCAAGTGATAACTCTGCACTCATAGCATTCCTGTTGTGCTCTTTGATTTTTCAGTGCTGACTGTTAGATATGAGAAAATTAGACAATCAAAGAGTATGTTGGGAAGTCATCACCCATAAGGCAGAAGTGCATTCAAACAAATACTTGATTGAATAAATAAAGGTTTTGTAGTTTTGATTCATTTAATTATTTTGTTATTTATGCTTAGATTTTTCAAAAAACTGAGGAAAATAAAGATTTAATCTGCTATCAAAGCAGATTCTTATTACGATGACATCATCTCATTGCATTTAGTTGCAAAATAATATTTATATTCTACACCAAAGTTGTTGTTTTGAAGACGTTTTTGCATTTTTAGTTCAATTAAATTTGCTGCAGCTGGAGGATTTTAGGATAATTAAATGAAGGAAATCTCACTGATCATTTTAAAGTTATACTTTATAAATGAATAGCTTAATGTCCACAAAAACATGAAAAAGTGCATTTTTCTAACTTTGATTTGGGGACTTCTCAGTTATTGTTAGATTTTAGTCCATAAGAAACTGGATTATTTGTTTCTTTTAGCATTTAAGGTTGCAGACCCCTGGGCAAGGACACCCAAAAACCTTTGCACCCATGTGGGTCGATCCTCGTGTGAGCGCGTATGACTGATGCTACGTTCACAAGAACGACACGCATTCAAGCCATTGCTGCCACTGGGGCAACCGTGGTGCAGCGGCAGGGCAATCGACTCCTGATTGGAAGATTCACTTCCTGCCTTTACATTACTGGTATATGCTGTACTTTACCATTTACTTTCACCCAAGTTAAAAAACAAACAAACAAACATAAAAAACCCCATCAGGAAACAATGCTGTCCTGATCCATCTTCTGTGTGAAGGTTCTTGTTCCCGCAACTTTTCTTTTCATTAAATTCTTATTTTCTCAGAGTTCAGTTGTCCTGCGGTCATTTTTGCTGGCTCTGCTAGTTACAGCTGGCTGCCTTGAGATTTGCTCCACTGCTGCAGCCCGGGGTGTGTTTCACTTTCTAAATAAACTACCGGAGGGCAGTACATCTGAGTGCTGCTCTTAATAATTCTCCAAGAAAAGTCTTAGCAGTAAGCATGAGTCTGACCCTTAACGCCGAGCTCGTCTGCATCAGACGATGAAAGCGAAAGAGATCTGTAAGATGAAAGAGTTCAAGCTTAGTTTATCACTGAGATTGGATGCTGCTTTTGGTGACTAATAATCTGAAGAGTGCAGGTTCTTATCCTGCCCTACATACTAGGGGTATGTTGAGTCTGGCGATACGATACGTATCGCAATACACGCCATGATACAATGCGTGTCCCGATAAATCCCAAGACATTTAACGATTTTTTTTTTTAATTATGACTCAATAATTATCTGAATATTCATACATTTTTCACTAAAGTAAAATTGTAAAATGCATGTTATTTAATGATCAGAACATTAAGAACTCCAACTGTATCTTATCAACAAGTTGCTTTTACCCGAGCAAATTCATGGTGAGTTTCTTCTGGTAATTCAAGAAACATTTAAGTGGAAAAATAAAACAAGACTGAAATGCATTTTGCTTTTAAAGTATTTTAAATCAATAAAAGTATCACCAAATAGCGCAATATTTCACTGAATCGATATTTCTTACACCCCTACTACATACCCTTATGTTGAAGTTTCAAAACACTGAACCCCCACAGCTCTGCTGTCATTGGTGTATTTGTCATTTATCATGTTCGGCTTTTGAAAGAAGCTAGAAATACAGGAGATGAATAAATTCCATTATTGACCCTTTGACAACCCAACCAAATCATTGAAAAAAAAACAACACTCCTTTTCCTTCTGCTTTTTTACCTTAAGAGAGTAAAACACACAATTAATGTTTATAATAGTTTTTCTAAATAAGCTTCACTGTTTGGTTGAGTAGACAGTTTAAAGGTCAATATTGTTTTACTTAGTGTTATAGGTTAACAATTTTTTGTATTAGTAAAATCTTTTATTTTAGCACGAAGCAGTTTCACACATTCCTATCTTAATGATTTGTCAGCTCAGCTCCCAAAGCCACGCCCCCTCAGAGAAGATTCTGGAAACAGAGGCTTCAGATCAACATGAAAAATGACTTTTTAAGACATTTAGGTTGTAGGATTTTGCTTAAAAACTTCATAATCATAGTTATAACACTACTGGGAATGTTTTTTGCCATAGGGAGACTTTAATCCAGTTTTTCCGCACATTTCCGATTATAAGGCACACCTTCAGTGAATGGTCTGTTTTCCAAATTATGTCATAAATAAGTTGCATTCAACTACAAGGCGAAACAAAAAGATAAATCTGTCAGTCAATCAGACTTTGTGAGCTGCATTTAGAGAAACTTTAGAGAAACTTTAGAGAAGCTACGTGTTAGCCGTGTTAGCCTGTTAGCATATTAATAATAACTGTAACTCCCAACCGCCTAATAAAACTGACTGATGCCGCTAAAACAAATGCTATTATGACTAAGCTAACTCTCAACCTATAGCTAGTAACAGTCCAACACCGCTACACGTTAGCTGCTATATATGGATTCACTCCACAGCGTTAGGAGTTATTAACCATAACAGCAACCTTGTTTGCAGCAGAATAATCCATATATGGGAAAGATTATAAGGGGCATTGTAGTTGGGTTTTTTTTTTTTTTTAAATAAAGCTTTTAAGTATTCATAGTGTGAATAAATAAAGTATGAGGATTAGGAAAATTATGTTGAGATTTACAAAACTAGCATAGAAAGGCTAATTCTAAGGAGTTGTCTGTCCATGGTGGCAAAAATACAAAAAACTTGCCATTTCAGAGCACAAGTGCACCTGAAACAAAGTCTGTGATGCTACAAATATCAGTAAAACAGATGAATGTACATCCTTAAAACAGAACAAAAATACAACACAGAAAAAAATGATAAAGAATACGAGAGTAGAGAGAAAAATACATCAAATTTTTCAATTAAAAAAAAAAATATCTGCGAGAAAAAGAAAAAGAAAACCAACAGCTTCTACGTCATTTAGCTGTTTTCTATATTTGGATGAACCAAATTAAATCCACTTGTTCAGTGTTCTTGTGTGGTGAGAGGTACAATGGTAAAAATCAAGGTCAACTGCAAGGAGACTCGGGAGGCACCTGTGTTTTTAGGAGGCCTTTAATACAGAAACTAGGCTGAGAAATGAAGCACAACACAGGGAAATTTCTTTCCCCCGGCTATTTATATCACTATGTAATCCATCTGCTTCAAACCTGCAAGATTACCCTTTTTCTGCTTCAGAGAAACTGATCTGCACGTCTCCTACAGTCTTAGTCTTAAATAGAATTTATTGTTAAAATGACCCTGCTGTTCGACCAATCTGCAGAGTTTGCAGATTTGTATTCCCTCCCGAAAAAAACCCAAACGCGTATCAGGTAAAACTGAAGAGGAAAAAGCCGCACTAGGGAAACATTTCTAAACTTGAAACAATGTCAGTTAAAGAGATGTGCAGATGAAACATTCCAGTTCTTTTTTTTTTTGTTGGAAATGTAATCACATAACAACAGTTTCCCAAATCACTGAAGGGGAATGCAACTAATTAACTACTAATTCAATAGCACTACTAATCTCACATAAAAGCTACTATTTCAGCTTTATTCAGCATCTAAAGCTCTTTGAGCTGACAGTTTCAGTAATAAGCAGGAAAATTTTTAGCTAATCAGGAATTAAACACATTATCTGCAAGAAAAGCTTTCCGTCTATTTGAGTTTGATGGCTGTCGGACAATTCAACTAGAAAGTATAGCAAAAAAAAAGAAGAGAATTATAATATAAAATATTGTAATTATGGTCAACTTTTATTTCAAAGGTTGAGTAGGAGGATGATAATTATTCATGTGCTTCATCCACTCTGTGTGCGGATGAAAGCTTTAATCTCTAAGAGAGAATATATAGGTTATGACCTACAGATATTTCCTTCCTTCTCTTTCTTCATGCCCCGTCTGCTGGCACTTTCACGTTAAAAAAAAGTCTTAAGCTGTCAAAAATAATCTGCATACGCTACATTTTCTACCTTTTGTTCTGATTAGGCTAAAATAATGGACGGTTTTTATCTTTTCAGATCATTCCTGGTACAGATTTCAAGAAATGACAGGAGGTGGGCTGCGGGTAGAACCGGCTTTGTGCTTTTATTATTACTTCTGCAAAGGACAGTTCAAAATACATCACAGCAGGAGGATAAAATACGTTCGTTTCCTAAAAAAATCAACAGGCTTTTAATTTGGATAAGAAAATCTATCAACTTGTCAAATTTGTCTTTAAAGAAGTGAAACTGGTTAAGTAAGTAAATCGAGCTTTTTAAAGTGCTCGGAGTGAGCAATTACCTCGTAACGGACTGTCACTTTTTTTTATTTTTTTAAGAGAACAATTTAAGTGCTTCCTGGATTAAAAATGTCTCTGTTTCCCAGGAATCATGCCATTAAACTGTCAACGATCATCCCTGCCTTGTTCCATGGTATAGCAAAACTATATTTTTACACTTAACCAATTTTTCAAGTTGAGCTCACAGCCACATCAAGGTGAGCAGGTTCTTTGTATTTGCTTTTATTTTTCTACACAAGTAATTTAGGAAATTCTTGTGATCAAATGGATCTTTAAACATAGACTTTAATAGGATCAAGGCTAATGGAAGTACAAGGAATGATTAACAGTGTGTTTAGACATGCAAATGATTTTTTGCTTACATTTGTGAAGCATCTTGGAAACACCTCAGTGATATTTTTTAACATATTCTTGGAATAAGTATTAAAGTGAAAGCTCATTCCACACACCAAAATAATGAAAACTCGGTTATTTACATCATGTACATCTAGTGTATTCTCTAATTGATAGCCACAGCTTATGTTTGAAAACAATACATTGTTTTACATATTTTCATCATCCGTCACATTAGATATTTGAAGTTTGTTTGTCTTTATTGTGGTTTTTCATTCATCTTCCAATATTAATGGAGTTACATCAATATTTGTTTTTACAGTGTGCTCATGCTTTAAGACTGGATTGTGACAACATTTGAAGTGACTTTGTAATTCAAAATTATGTTTATATTTTTATGATATGCAGTTTAAAACGATGTATCTTAACCTGATAAAAGTTTTCAGACTGGTTCGATGTTGGTTGAGGGAATTTCTGTTGGACCTTAATCAATATGAAGTGTTTATTTCAGTGGATTGTGGTCGACTCTTTGGCGGATTTGCTAATAGGGCCGTGCCTCACACACAGGGGATTTGCTTTTAAACCACAGATACAGTCAAGACCCAAATATTTGCTTTTTACTTTAAAATTCTGTATAAGCTCAGCAGTTAGCACTGTTGCCTCACAGTGAAGGGGCTCTAGCTCAAACCCCAGCTGGGTTCTTTCTCTAAGACGTTTGCATGTTCTTGATGCTCTACGCGACTTCCGCTTCCTCCCACATACTCCTCAAGATTCCAAAGTGACCTTTAAACGAGAGGAAGTGTGTCTGTGAGGAGAACAGATTCTCATCACCAAGTCGTCACAATGTGACATTTGGCTAAAACCCCTCTGGGTCACTTTCTGATGTTTTGGGTGTCCCCATCTCATTGTTTTTTGACGTCCTGGCTGTGCGTAAAATCAAGGGTCCGTAAACCTCGAAATACAGTTCCAAACGCAGTACCAGATGGGGTACTGGACCCAAACCTGTACCAAAAGTGGACCTGAACCGTAACCAGTACCCTAACCCAAAACCGGGTTACGGTACTGGTCAGAATAAAGGGGCCTCAGCACCCGGTACTGGATGCAGTATCGGACTGGTCCTTGGGAAACGTCCAATACCAGCACCCAAAATCAATACCGATACCCTAATCCTAACCCAGCACCGGATGTGAGACCAGACATAGTACCAAACCAAAACTGGGTGCAAACCCGGGCCAGACAAACCAGAACAGGGTTAGGGTACCGGTACTGGGTTAGGGTTAGTATCGGTCAAAATCAAGGGTCCGCAACCCCTCGGGACGTGGTACTGGATGCAGTACAGGACACTGACTGGTCCTCAGGAAATGTCTGATACTAGTAGTACTGGGTGCGAACTGGGCCTGGGCATGGTACCGGGTTAGGGTACTGGTGCCCTCCACATCCCTGTACTGGACCGGTTCCAGTTTGCGGCTCGGAGGTTGGGGATCGGGACAGCAAGCGCGTCAAGAAACGACGAGTTGGGGAAACCCAAAATGTCAGAGTGACGTAGAGGAGTCCCCAAAAACGTCAACATGAGAAGAGTTCCGGATGAGAATGTGTTTGTGATGCAGTAGCAGATGTTCTGGGTGTGCCACGCCTTTGCCTCTGAAGCAGTTAGGATAGGCTCCAGCGTCGACTGTGACTGTAGCTGAGATGAAGATGCAAAGATGCTCCCGTTTCCTCTCTTATTATATCCGTCGTTTATTGTCGCTGCTGTTAATGTAATGTGTTATGGTTTCAACTAATGTTTATGTGGATCTTTTATGTTTTCAACTGCCTGTTAATAAAAAGTGATTTCAGTCAAAGCTGTCAGGATTGTTATGTAATACAAAAAAAAATCAAATGTGATTTACAAAACTACAAATTGTGAGTCCAGCAGAAATGAGGGCACATAAATGAAAAAAATATGTGCAACGTAGAAGATGACAAACAAGAATGGAGGTTTGGAGGCAAAGTTTTGTCTCCCCGCAGAAGCTGCAATAAAAGGAGCTGGTTGGAGCTGGAAGGCAGAATGTTGCTGTTATATAACCACATTTTTAAAGGAAACTTAGACAAAGTTTTCTCTTTTTTGCGTATCAACTTCCATATTGATAATTTCCAAGCAACAAAAGGCTTTATGTAACAGAAAATAGATATCACGTGTTACAGCCTTTTTTTCTATACTTATAGCTCCTTTTCCCGTCAGCTTATACAAAGAACCTAAATTGAAATGTGCTCCAGAAAATATTCTGAAAAGGCCCAACAGAGAAGTTAATTACCAGAAACGTGATCCAGACGTTTCAATAAATGTCAGTCAGTATTTTCATCCTGTTCAAACATGTTACAGATTGATGGTAATTTTTCACCTGCAGTTTCAAGACCAATTAAAAACCTCTACGTTGTTGGATTGTATTGCAGTCAGATCTTTGCGTTGGACTTGTGTGTTTGTTCTGTGTGGATGAAAGTCTTAAGCAGTTTAAAGGGAAAATGACAATTACTTTCATATGGAGAAATTCATGGTAATTTCAGCTGCAATCTTCCGTTCGGTTTTAAGCTAAACTGAGTGTTCCTGTTATCGATTGTTCTAGCAAGCAGAAAAAGAGACAAATCAGGTCTTTTGATGTCTATCTGTACGCCCCTGACTCTGTATAACGGTGGTCCATTGTGTCGATGAAGGTTCTCGTTCATTTTGGTGACACGGTTGAATCAGGCAATCTCGATTTGTTGTCTTCTCTTGATTTCACCACTCAGCCAGCATTTGGCATTGGCAGAACACAGTTAGGTTTTGTGACAATTCTATAGACAAAAGTAATCTTTTCTGCTGTGAAAAAGCTTCTTTTTCTTTCATAGACGAGCTGCCGACGCTCATCTCTCTGCCAAACAGCTTTCAGGCCCATCAATTATTCAGGAGAAGTTACTGTTGTCACGATGAATGCAGTCAGATGACAGAAAAAGCATCCAAAAACCTATTTTCATCATCCAAGTGTTAATGTGGATTTTTTTTTATAATGAATAGAAATTTTTGATTAGAATTAAAGAAAAAAAAATAATAAAAGATAAATACAAAACTCTCTTTTTTGTGAACATAATCTAAATTGTGGTTATATTCCTTTAAAAAATCAGAAAAGCCCTTTTGTGAAAACGTCAATCTTCAATAAAATAATGTACCATTCATTCAAAACCTTCAAAATAAAAGGGTTCATGATAAAGATGATGAACCCTAAATTAACCATATAGAAAGAGATGTGGTCCCAGAACTTTGCCTTGCGGGATCCCTCTAATAATAGATTAGAATTTTTTTTTTTACTTTCTGCCAGATGTATGTGGTTAGAATAGAAAAAAAACAGAAATATGTTATCTTGTCCTCAATTAAATTAGCATGTATGCTAAGTTATCAATGAGACATGACCCGTCTAAGCAGGAAACTGTTTTGTTCTTGACGACCCACTTTGATGAAATCTCGTTTTTGGTGTTTCTAACATAATCTTGTGGCATTTTTCTGATGACGGTGAACATATATAAAGACAATTTAGCTTAAAATGTTTTTTCTGTGTATGTCTTTATTAAATTTGTTGTAAATTCTGAACAGACAAAATTAAAAGACATTGGAAAAACTTGTGTTTGTTACATAGAGGATACACTAGAAGTGCCATTAGCTCCGTGCTCTCAATGGGAAGGGAAGAGGGGGTGGAGTTGCTCTTCACAAACAGTCTCATGTTATTATTAGTATTGTGGTAAAAACAGAATAATCCTAATTTAAAGACCACTGGGAACACTCCAACAACAGAAGAAAAGATGACTGGAGTGGATTGAGAGCTATATGCTTTTACTTCAGCGCAGATGAGACAAAATGGAGATCATAACGTGACAAAATATGCAGCAACATACAAAAAAATGTTTTATTTAAATATATTTTAGTTGATCAGACAAGCTAACTTTAATGTATGAAACATTTCTGTGTCAAAATGGAGCCAGGATGTGTACTGACTGAGTGAACTGCAGATATTCCCTGATGCTCTGGACTCTTTTCCCTCTTATTCTTTCTTTGTGTGCGCGTCTGCCGATTTAAATCTCAGAATAAAACAGAGAATTGTCTTTTTTTCATCGGGTTGTCATGAGCGGCGCTCTCATGTCGTGCGTTCCTGATTTTGATCCACCACTGCTGCTCATGGTGTGCGTCTTGTCTCCTCAGCTTATTTAAACTAGCATTTCCAAGTTTCAGCGCCGTTCTTCACAAAGAGCAACAGTTGCAGTCTTCCCGCTGAACAAATTGATGTAAGCATATTTTCAAATGGCTGAGGTATAGAGAAACATGCCGAGGATACTTGATCAAACTCTTCTGAAAATGTGCAGAACTGCTTTTGTAATTTGAAACAAACATAAATAAATCTCTGCTTTAAACATTAACACAACGGTAAGAACAAACAGAGATTTTTCGTGTGGGTGTATAGGCTGTGTGAGCTACTGTTAGTTTAGCATTTCTCAGCAGGTTGTGTTCAGGGGTGATGTAACACGCAGTGTGTTGCTGCTAGCAGGTTGTCTGTTTGTGTGCAGTTTCATTTCTTAGCCAGCGTTCTGCTGACCTTTGCAATGTTCAGATTTCCTCCTAATGGAGTCTCATCCCTGTTTCTCCTTCTGTTCCCTCTGGTCCTCTCACTCTTAGAGCCTATTCAGAGTTTCCTGGTTGCTTGTAGGAAAGGCCTGAGTGATTTTGATTGGTTCCTGCCTTAAAGAGTCCACTGACTCCAATTTCTGGTCAGACTCCCTGCTCTAAAACACAAGTCCCCGACCCCGCCCCACAGACCGGTACCAGTCCGTGGGACAGTTGGTACTGGGCTGTAGAGAAAAAAATAATAAAACATATTTCCTAAATTTTCTCTGTTATATTTTCAATCTGATGCTTAAGGAAGTTTTATATCTGTTTTGTTTATTTTGTTATCAGACACACTATTTGTTTTCGTACCTGACATGTTTCGACGGAGACGTTCCGTCTTCATCAGAGTCGTCTCCGTCGAAACATGTCAGGTACGAAAACAAATAGTGTGTCTGATAACAAAATAAACAAAACAGATATGAATAATACAGACACTATGAACTTTATCGCATTAATAAGGAAGTTCTACTTTGAAAAACTACTGAATTTTCTGTAACTCGCAGCCAGAAAGGGCAGGTGGGCCCTATATGGTATAAGAAAATGTGGGTCCTGATTGGGTTTGTTAGCAGTTTCTGTGGCGGCCTCACCTGTGTTTGCCCAATTTGACTTAAGTGGGCAATGAGCTAGTGAGCTCCGCTGTAGGATGCTAGCGAGCTCTTATTTAGAAGCTAGAATGCTCCTTTTGTTGCATGCTAGTGACTTTCACTGTAGCATGCTAGTAAGCTCCTCTGTAGCATGCTAGCAAGATCATCTGTAGTATGCCAGCAATCTCCTCTGTAGCATGCTATCGAGCTCCTCTGGTAGCATGCTAGTGAGCTCCTCTGTATCAAACTAGTGAGGTCCACTTTAGTATGCTAGTGAGCCTCTCTGTAGCATGCTAGTGAGCTCTTCTTTAAAGGGTAACCAAACCCTAGATTCACTTTTTTTGGCTGTTGACATCTATAAATGGGGCTTTAAAAGTGCTGTCTGTTGGCCATAGCCACAGCCTCCCCTGGAGCATGCTATTGAGCTAGCGAGCTCCACCGTATCGATTCACGTTTATTATTGTATCTAGAAAATACCACCTTAAAAGTCAGACCAGGCCGAGTAGGTGTTTGAAATTTTACACCTCATTTTGACAGCTATGGGTTTAGGGAAATCTAAATCACATTTTATTGGTTCTTACATGAAATCCAGGTCCACATACAAAGTTAAAAGCCCATGCAGATGTTTTACAGAGGGTGAAGACAAACTTTAGCCTTAAAAGTTCAGGTAAATTGAGAAAACTCCCAAAAAGTGGGGGTTTTCAGCCCCATAAAGGGCTGGTCAATTAAAAAAATCGTCTGATATTATAGCATGGAAACATGTTGGAGACCACCGCTTTCAAATACCCAAACTCCAATGTTAACTCTTGGTTCACTGATGGAGATAGTCAGCATGAACCAGAGAAAGCAAAGAGTGTCGGCTGATTAAAGTTTTATGCAGGAAAAGCTTTATGCAGATGACCTAAATTCTATATGACAATCCTAATGCTGTGTGAAGAAAAGAGCGTTCACAGAATCCCAACATGTTCGTGTAGCAAACACAAAAGGCTTCTAATGCCATTAACGGAGTGAATGTAACTGGTTTCTACTCAGGACCAGAACTGTCCTTTTTCTGATCAAATCCCGCCTCCTGCATGTGCAGACGGCGCTCAGCTGCAAGCAGACTCGTGAAGGTCTGAACAGTGAACTGCGGTGGAAAATAAAACCTGCTCGTGAAGGCGTAAACACCCCCCGATGCTCCGTCCTCTGCGCTCTCCACAGCTTATTACATGCAGCAGTCAGAGAAGGTGTTTGTGACAGAATCGATCCTCTCTCTGATTGGCTGATAATTTGTTTGTCATTTGTCCACTGTATCATTCAATCACAAAATCATCTTTTGGGTTGAATTTGTTACCATTCTAAATGCAGTTTTAGTAAAAATTGTCAATGTATTTCCTAATATGTGAAAATCTATGTAACAAAATTAAAAAAATCTAAATCCAGTTTTTGCTAATAACATGTATTTTTAAACTTATAATATGTCTGTCTAATACTATATTTTGAAAAAGAAATTACAGAGTTAAAAGGTATCATTTTTTTGTAGACTAAATTGTGGTTTTTTTGGTCTTTGAATGATTTTTTTCCCAGTCTTTTTAAGACACAAAGGACTTGGTTCTTAATTCAGTTGTTTTTCTCAAAGTAGGTCAATTTTTTAAGTGCATTTATGACCTTCTTCTTTTTAAAATAATAAATATGAATTATGTAATTATGTTTATTTTTTGGCAAAAATAAAAGCTCAAATATAGAAAGAACCTAGCATCTCTCAAAAATGTGTTTTTTGTAAACAAATTTTCAAAATAAAAGATGCTCTGTGCCAAACCGGATCATCTTAGCGCAGCTCTGGGCAGCTAGTAACCATTATTGTGCAGCACAAGATAATCTGTGCTTTTAACTCATAAAAGATCTAACTTTTTACCAAATTTTTGCTTTCCATATAAAATCTTTTCATTCTGGATGTAGAGTTGAGCAAACAAGACGTCTTCAGGTCAACAGAGATGTAATAACCTACATAGTTTATCATCTATGTGAACCTCAGTCATCAATTTATATATTTAACTAATCTAAATTAAATAAATGCTAATTAAGTAATCCTTACTGTCAAGAATTGCTATTTTATTTTTATTGTCTTTTTTTTTGTTCTTTTTTCCCTTTTTGTCCTCAACAGTCTTACACTGCTGGGTTTTGTTATTTTAGTTTGAGGTTGGACCTTGGTAGTCTTAGTTTGCAAGCTTTGTTTATTTGTTTTCTTTGGTTAGGCAGCCTTTAGCAGGGAGACAGTCGGCATGGCTGAGTCAGCACTCTCCCTGACTCATTTTATGTTTAGAGATAAAAGAGCCACATGTGGATCTGGAGCCAAAGGTTGCAGACCCCTGGACTAGACGTAATGCTTTCGCCACGTGTACCGGGTGATTCAGGTTTTTGGGTTGTCTGTGCTGGTTTATGGTCATAGGAAAGAGCGGCTGCAACTTAAAAGGTGTGTCTGGCTGTTCTCTTATAGCTGGTATAGAAATCTTAATGGAACGTACCATTGTCATGCATTTGGTAAATGTATTGTGAAGCATTTGTAAGGATAATGTAAGTTTCGATTATTCCAAATGTTTACATACGTCACATGTTCGACTGGAATAAATCATTTTGACAAGCGCAGAAGTATCTAAAATACCAGAAACGACCATTGAAGAAGAACGAGCGAGTTCCGTTTTAAACAAACAAAGCTGTGACATTCTGATCGTGCTTTTCTTATTATTTTTAAATATGTGGTCAGTGCTTCATTTTTGGCTGAATGGAGCTGGAAGACAGATTGAGGCTAATACGTACCAACAGCAACATATAGCCTTGGATGCACTTAAAATCCAAGCAGCCAATGCAGCAGTCTTGGCTGCACATAAATACATGGACATGATATCAGCCTTAAATTTTGTCTGGAAATACAAATTCAAATGAATGTTTGCACGCTTTCTCAGGATGGCGTGGAGCGGCATTTCTGTATTCAATAACCGCCTCCGCCGGTTTATCAGAGACACAGTTCTCCCGGGTGACACGGTTCTCCTGAGTCCAACGTATTCCTCAGGTTAAATTTTCACAATTTAACCTAAGGATGCTGAAATTGATAACTGAAAATACTGAAGTTGGTAGCTGGCTAAAATATTAACTAAAAGTCAAATTAGTCTTAAAAAAAAAAAGAAAAGAAAAAATGTAAGTTAGCCAAAACAGCTAACATGTAGCTGAAGAAAATAGCTAAACTCCAAAATAGCCTAAAAGTTATTAATAAATCCCATAATAGTTCAAAAAACTAGTAGAACGCCAATTTTTAAAACTGTAACTTTTTAACATAAACATGAATAATAAAAAGACAGGAACATTATTCCAGAATAAATCAACTTAAACCTTAAATAACTTTCAATATTTTATTTTCTATAAAAATATATTTTGTCAAAATTATACAAGTTAGAAATGAATGCAAGATAACATCGGGTCATTAAAAACAACAAAATCAAATGATCTGGAGGGCCGGATAGAGCCATCCGGAGGGCCGGATTCGGCCCCCGGGCCTCGAATTTGACATATATGGTGTAAAAGGATGTTAGTAATCATTATTCTTTGTATCCCTTCATTTACATGTAATGCAAACATATTTTTTTTAAATTGTTTCTAAATTTTTACACGCATCGTAAAAAATTGTTCTTAAGGTACCATAAACTTTATTCTTTTACGTTCAATAAACAGTATGCATCATTTATTTTCCTTCTTGTGTTTTACAAATGATAGAAATTGATTCTAATTTTTTTTTTTTTAATGCAATGTCTACTCTACGCCTTGAAACAATTCTGTCTTCATTGTGTTATTTTAAGTGATTGTTTTAGGAGGATGTTGATGTGTTTAAACCATATTCATGAACAAATATGTAATTGGGAGCAGAAGAAGTTTCGGCTCAGCAACGCTTTCGTGATTAGCTTTTGAAATGAGCCAATTACAACAGGGACTCAGGTAGCAACCAGACTAACTTTAGAATCGGCCATTCAGGGGCGGTATTGACTCTCCGCCTTTAACTGTCAAAAACACCCACTGAAAACTGCTTCTGTAAAATCATTCAGTCATTAACCAGTCAGTAGCAAAGAGGGGCGGGGCGGCCATGCAGCATTGATGTGTGTTTACGCGCTCATTACTCTGCTTCTACGCTGCTGAGCGCTGTTCTGGACACAGGAGCAGGATTTCAGCAGGAGAAGGACAGATCTGCTCCAGTGCAGCGCCTCCTCCACAATTATTGACAGAACAGGAATGCCATAGATTAGACTTTTTTAAAATCTTGATTCCAGCTTTAGACAGAAAAACAATTCTTGAATTATTTATATATATATATATAGTTAGAGATATATATATATCAATATATATACATATATATATATATATATATATATATATATATATATATATATATATATATGATAGATAAATATATACACAGCTCACAAAAATTAAAGGAGCACATTAAAGAAACACATTAGATCCATCAGATCTCAATACAAAGTTGGATATCTATACAAATAATGACAGGGCAGTGTCTTAGGAACAAAAGGATGTCAAGTCTTTTAATGTAAATAAAAGTTTTCCGCCAGAGGCTCAGTTGTGTAGACACCATAAAATCAGAGTGAAATGAAGATGTTTCAGGCTAGTCCATTTTCTCCAAAACTTCATTTCTGCAACTCTAAATGTTTTTCAGTATCTTGTTTGTCCCCCACGAGCTTGTATGCATGCTTGACAACGCCGTGGCATGCTCCTACTGAGACGACGAATGGTGTCTTGTGGCATTTCCTCCCAGATCTGTGTGAGGGCATCCCTGAGCTGTTGTACAGTCTGAGGAGCAACCTGGCGGTGCATAATGGACCCAAACATAATGTCCCAGAGATGTTCTACTGGGTTTAAGTCAGGGGATGGTGAAGGCCATTCAATTGTTTCAATTCCTTCATCCTCCAGGTACTGCCTGCATACTCTTGCCACGTGAGGCCGGGCATTGTGGTGCATTAGGAGGAAACCAGGACCTACTGCACCAGCGTAGGGTCTGACACTGGGTTGAAGGATTTCATCTGGATACCTTATGGCAGTCAGAGCACCATTTCCAAGGCAGTAGAGGTCTGTGCGTCCCTCCATGGATATGCCTCCCCAGACCATCACTGACCCACCACCAAACCTGTCATGTTGAACCACGTTGCAGGCAGCAGAACGTTCTCCTGGTCTTCTCCAGACTCTTTCACGTCTATCACAGGTGCTCAGGGTTAACCTGCTCTCATCTGTGAAAAGTACAGGGCGCCAGTGGTGGACTTGCCAATTCTGGTGTTCTTGAACAAATGCCAGTAGAGCTCCACGGTGCTGGACAGTGAGCACAGGGCCCACTACAGGACGTGGGGCCCTCAGGCCACCTTCATGAAGTCTGTTCCTGATTGTTTGGGTAGAGACATTCACACCAGTGGCCCTCTGGAGGTCATTCTGTAGGGCACGAGCAGTGCTCAGCCTGTTCCTCCTTGCACAAAGGAGCAGGTATGGGTCCTGCTGAGGGGTTGAGGACCTTCTACGACCCTGTCCAGCTCTCCCAGAATAACCAGCAGTCTCCTGAAACCTCCTCCATGTTCTGGAGATTGTGCTGGGAGACACATTAAACCTTCTTGCTGCAGCACGTGTGGATGTTCCATCCTGGTGAAGTTGGACAACCTGTGCAACTTCTGCAGGGTTAAGGAATCTCCTCATACTGCCAGTAGAGAGAATTACACAAGACAAAATCAGCACGAGTGGAAAACCAGCCAAAAAAGATCAAGAGGGAGAAACTTGAAATGACCTCCACATGTAACACCAGTCCTGTTTGGAGGGTTTTCTAATTGTTGCCACTGAAGTGCACCTGTTGTTAATTCATCAACACCAATACAGATGAGATTGATGAACGAGGCCCTCAGCTGCTGAACCAACAAGAAAATTATCAGACAGGTTTCATTCAATTTATGCCAGGACCAATAAAAAAAGTGTTCCTTTAATTTTTGTGAGCAGTATATATATATATATATCATATATATACATATATATATATATATATATACCACTTTTTAAAAAGTGGTATACAACAACATATTTCTTATTCTAGCTGTTCTTTTTTGACAAAAATACCACCTTGGTGAAAACATTTCATTTTACCTGGAGTGTACAGACATGTAACTGTAATGTGTAGAAGACATCAACCTTTTGACACCAGAGTTTTGGCTGCAGTATTGACATTCTTTTGAATACTGTAACTTAGCTATTTACAAAATTAACAAATTCCAGTGGATTTCAAATAGAAGAATGCAATCCAAAATGTACTACTTTACAATCGTAAAATGTGTACGTAGTCAAAGCAGCTTTTAACAGTTAATCAACATTGTATGTTAGTAGTATGTTGGATATCGGCGGAAAGCCAATTATATATAGATATATATATATATATGTATATATATATATATGTATATATATATATATATATATATATATATATATATATATATATATATATATGTGATTAAACATTATAACTTTTTAAACCCACAACAATGGGGGCGGGGGGCAAATCACGTTTCGCCTAGGGCACCATGCTGGGGGGTTGGGTTTGGGTGTCTAAAAACACAAACAACAAGAGAGCAGTTGTCGACAAGTCAAAATGGATAATCTCAAATTAGTTGTAGCAGCTTTAATAAGCACAACTGAGCAGAACGCCTGTCGCAAAAAATATGCGTGTGTTTAGAACTGGAGGTGAAGCGGATACCGCGCACACTCCGCCTTGCAGCACCTCTGCATGCGGGGTGAACCCGGTGTAATGTTCTCTTTAAAAAAAAATGTTTCGTTTTTCATCTAATTTAGAAATGCTTTTTTATTTCATAGAATTAGGATTTGTTTGAGTGATATATTAAGTTTGCAGTTTGACTTTTTTGTTTTCTAAAATATATTTTTGAATACACGTTTTTTCTCTTTCTCTTATGTTCAAGAGTTAAAAACATGCAATCATATCAGCTGGGTGTGTGTGTCAGCCATTGTTTCTGTCTGACGTCCGTGTTGATGATGAGTGCATAACACAAGCATGGCGTGTGCTGACATTCTGAGCTTCTGACGTTTCTGTCTTGTCATGTTACATCCCGCTGCACAGCTCATTCCGACGGCGTGCATTAACAACGCATTTTCCTTTTTTTTTGTGTTTTCTAGACTGAGTTTGTGCAGTCACACGTCCAGAATGCTGGTTTGTGCGTTGTGCAGCTGCAGTCTTACCCACACTACTGTAAGTTCACCTTTTGTTGTTAATTGAAGAGTGTCATCATGCGAGGTTTTATTCAGGGCTCATCCTTAAATATCCTTTAAGTTGATGTATTGTAGCAGTAATTGGTACATTTAGTACACAGGAAACCAATTGGGAAGCTGTTGACGATCATGGAGCGTGTACATTTCTCCTTCAAAGACCGTGCAGACACACATGACACAGAACTGAATGTGCAGGTACACTGCTAGAATCCGTGGGTGGCTTCATAAACTAGGACAGCACCACGCACCATTTCCCTGCAACATACAGCTGTTTTTTTTGTTTGCTGAACACAGAGGAAATGACTCTCAACAATTAAAGTAGAAGTCCTGGGATTTCTGGTGAAGTCTCAGAAAGTTTATTTGCTGAAGCAGTTTTACATGCATCAGTGCAAACTGTTTCGCGTCTTAAGTGGAACGCTGCATTTGTTACGTCATCACAATCATAAATGTAGTGCCCTGAGATTCCAGCTGCACCCACGGATGAAAGAGCAACTGCGATTGTTGAGAGGCTGCCTGACGTGAAATACTTCAGCTGTGCGCCAAAACAAGGGCTGGCCAGAATGATTCCAGTCCAGAGGCATTAATACCGAGCTATTAAAGCTATCCTCTCGTAACACCCCCTGACACTGCGCCGAACATGATAAAAGCATGTTCACGGGACCATGCCAACAACTGTGGCAATTGGAAAAATTGCACTGCATGGGCCGGAGAGGAGAAGATGCGCTGCCACGGGATGGAAAACAGTGAAGCATGATGCGGTTAATGCAGGATCACATGTTTACTTTTTCCGCCAACATCCTACAACCTGTTTCATGAAGGACATGTTCAGGCTGTGTGATTTCAATACGGAGTGCCACGGTGGGCTGACATTTTTTTTAATAGTTGGTGCCTTTCTTGGTGTAACCTTGACAGCTTCTGTAGCACTGTTATTCTGCTGTGAGCCTTCTCGTCCTTGAGTGTGCTAAGCTGACAGTGTGGTGACATCTGTAATCAGACTCAACCTGAGCCCCTTCTTTTAACATTGTTTGTCTTGTCACATATCTGAGGCCTCTGCATTCTCCCACAGCCTCACACAAGCCAGTAAAAGTGCACAAATTCACAAAAAAAAAGGCAATGCTATCCACTCAGTCTTAAAAAAATATTTAATCTGATGTTAAACAGCAAAATTTAAATTTAGCTAAGTCGCAAAGAGAAATCTCTAAGTATAACACAATGGATAAGCAATTTAGAAAACCTAATTTCAAAGCCTAAAACTTGCAGATTTTTTTACTGTTTAAATTGGGTTTTATAAAATGTTTAAAGCTGTGTTTTAAAATATTAGCGCTGAATTAATCACATTCCTGCAAAGCAAAAGGGGCCTCCCACCGTGCTGGTTTGAAGCCGCTTTTTAACGTGTATTTATAGGATTATTTGTTTTTTGTAAATGTGGCGTTGCAGAGCTCCATATTTAACGCTGCTGCTGTGCTGTTAAATTAACCCTGTACTCATTCACAGGGGGGCGGAGAGCATTAAAACGGGAAATAACGCAGGCTGCATGTAGCTTTATTGCAGGGAAATATATGTTCAAGACAACCTAAATAGGCAGGAGTTGCAGGTTATGGGAAATAATAAACCATATTAAAGTGCAGAAAACTTAGAAACAGCAGTTTTAGAAAACTTTGAGAAATTCATTTTCAACTGAAAATCGTCTCTTCCTCCGTGCAGAATAATGTTTATCTAATAAATGTAATAAGTACTTCAGCTGAAGGTAGATTTTCTACTTCAGGACTTTTTCTTATTGCAGAATTTATGGTCCCATGTAGTAAAACAGCCCCAGACCATCACACTACCCCTACTTTGCAGTTTTCTTTTCCCCTAAAATGCTAATTTGTGAGTTTGACGCTCACCGAAACAAGACCCAAACCGATGAAAATTATGTTTTTATCATGTTCCTGTAACATTTTTCTGATGAGGAAGGACATGTATAGTGAAAGTCAAATGTGCATTTACATTTCTAACTACATCTTTCTTCAAACTGTCGGTAAACAAGAGCAGATGAGGAAATGTTGTTTGAAAAAAGATTGTATTTGTGACATAGAACCTACACCAGGCAGGCTACCATAGCTCCCTGCTGTCCTCCATTCTGATTCATCCAATTGCAGACAAATAGATCCATGTACGTCTTTGTTTTCCTCGTTTGTGTTGCCATCTGCCTCAAAGCTGTACGGCTGGATCGCTTCAATATTGCTCATCTTGCCAACAGTCCCATCCACAACTCAGTCTGAAGTCTGAAAACACAAAAAAAAACCATGAAAATTCTACTTTTTGAGGTTTTAAATGCATTATACTGTTCATTCCTCACTATGAAGAACCTCAAAAGCTGCATCATTTAAAAGCCCCGCACAGTCTGCAGCAGCCCCTCCCATACCCACGAAAACGAGCGGTTGGAAAAGTGCTGACGTAAGCACGTTACAAACAGCTCCCTCCAGGAAGAATTGGCTCTGACAGCTCCGCCCCCAGACTAGCAGCAGCACTCAACGTCTCCATTGAGCTGGTGATAATCAGCACTTTCATTTTAGATGCAGAATACCTTAAGTCTTCCAGTTGTGTTCTGTCTTCAATAAATTCCAGCTCAAACAGGTGTTTGTTACTTTGGGTGCGACGCGCCTTTAAGACCCCCCCACTCCACCCACGGTCCGCAGCCATTCAGAAGCCGTGTTGTGAAGCAGTGTAGCAAAGGCCAGGCCTACCAAAGGCAGATATACTGTGGTGCATCCATCTTTGAAGAAGTTTTGATTATTTTCGTGGGAGAAAAACAAAGATACTGCCACAAACTGTAGGATGACGTCATGAAGCGGACAGCACCAACATGCAGCAGCAGGCGGAGCTTCAGGAATCGAGTCGTTTTACTTCCTGGTATGGAAAAACTCACGAAATATAACTAATATTTTATAAATAATTAGTTTTTTAGTGTTCCAAAGGTAATATATGATCATAAATATTGACATAGTTCACTCTGAAAGGCTTAAGAAAATCATGGTAGAAGCCCCTTTAAGAGATTTCACATCCTGATTGACTGAACACGCCAATGTTTTAGGTTAACAACAAAAGCCAGGGTTTTGGCTCTTGAGAACCAGAATCGACCATTCATGGTCTTTTTGGTAATAAGTGTCTGTCATGAGCTCAGCATAGCGGACGCCACACGAGATCCCACAGGTTCACAGCTCTTTATAAATTAAGTATCATACGGAATCGTGCAGCTTCCCCATAATAAATTCACCAAAATTTCCTCATCTCTTCAACTGTAGCTGCACTTTTGCAGCTTGGAGCCTGAATTAGACGCGGAAGTCTCCTTTGAGGACGAGCGCGAGTGCTGTGACAAAAACGTAAATGGATCTTGTTGTGTTTTAAAGCAGAAAAATGAGTCCAGCATTTTACTTGTTACAACGGTTATTTTTTTAAAAACTGCTGAACAGACCTCTCACGCGCACCTGAGACTGTCAATGGATTCTCTGCGCTGCACGCGGGCGCCAGACTGCTGTGACGTCACCGACATGCTCCTTTTTAGTGAATCAAATTGAAATAATACATCGTTTTTTAATGACTTTATCGCATGAGTTGGTTTGTTCTTTATTAAAAAATAATTATTAATATTATAATAATTATTAAAATGACGATTTAATGAGTTTATGAATCTGTGGTTTTTTTTTTTTAATTCCATGAATTTCGATAAAGTTTTGCGCAAATGTGTAATGGAGACGCAGCTAATGACGCTGACAGCAAAAGGCAGATAAGGCCCACAGGTCTTTCAATGTGATAGCGGTTTTGAGGCGTTTCTGTTTGTAGACCATCCCTTAGGGGGGTATATTAATGTTCTAGGTTTGATTTATTGCAATAGCGTTCCCAGTAGTCTTTAAATTTAAAAAGAAAAAAAAAAACTACTGTATTTTGGGTTTATGCAGAGTGGATTGCCCCTTCACCCAATTGTTTTAACTCTCTCAAACATGGATATCATCATCGTCTACAAGTAAATTCATCTGAATGGAGCTTGTTGCCCACCCAGTGTAGTTTCTTCGTCACACATTCGATTTTTCCCAAACTGCATATTTTTCCTGTTGCTTTTTCAGACTGATTTAAATCCAGAAATTTCAAAATATGTAATTCTATGTTTAATTCTATACACGTGTATACATAACCCTCTTTGAATCATTGGACAATGTCTACTTCTTCTGCTACTACTCAAGGATGACTTTTTCTGGCTGGTCCTGCAAGTCATTTTTTGACGACAGAAGGTTTTTAGTATTCAGATTTGAGTGCAGCTAAATATAATAAAGTCAGATTTTCATTGATGTAATAAAGCATTCAATCTATGTCTGTACAGAGCCAAATAGATTTGGATTATTTATACTCCTCTAATGAAAAAACCCAATTTAAAATCAGTATTTTATGTTTGCTTGTTATCTTTGTCTAGTATTTAAATGTCTATTTAAATTTGCCTGATGATCGGAGTGTGACAAATGGACGCACAAACAGGAAATCAAAAAGGGGACAAATATATTTTCACAGTAAATGAGCCGGTATGTTTGAAACTACATCTGATTATTGTGCTATTTACTCTGTGGAATTAATTTCACATTGGATTTAGTTCGTTTGAGAAGTTTTGTTTCTTATTTCCCCCCAGTGCCACTCTAAACTCTTTATTTATTTTTTTTCAACCAGCACTGCATTGGATAAAGATGAAGATCTGACATTTTTCTTTGAGGGAGGTTTAATGATGCCCTTGGCACGGGGAAAAAGGCAGCGGCAAGGCACCAGCCCGCCTGCAGGCTGCTGGCATCATAATCCTGTCAAACAACACCTTTCTGAGGTGGATTTATTGTATGTCTTCTGTTAAAGAAAAAAGCAAAAATTCAGTGAAATCCCAAACGTCTTCTCAAAAGAACAAAGTCATCCACACATATCTGTTTGAAATGTGCGTTTTCACCGGCACGAGACATAAAAAATACGAGGACCAATGTGGTTTTATGGTGCTGTTATAGCTTTAAAACCTCGGAGCTTAGCATGGAGTGCGACTGTGACACCAAATCTGTTTGACACCACCTGCTGCATACCTGCTCATGCAGCCCTGCCTTGTGCATTAGAGTCTCTTTCTCTCTGTTAACACATCATCATCACTTTCCACCCTCATTCCCACCAGAGGCCCAGCAGTAGCTGTAGAGCAAAGGCTGCCACATCAGAGGCTCCTCCAGAGAGCTCACAGTCAGCAGCATCTTTGCTAGGAGGTGAGGAGGCAGCGGAGCATGAAAGGATCCATCAGGCATTATGCAGATCAGCACCAAACCAGGCGCGGGTTAGACTTTCCGATGCCACCTGGCTGGAAGTGGTGGATAAAGACACAGGTGGGGCTGAAGACAGAAACATTGTGACGCTGGGTCTGTTTTCTAAAGCAACAGAAAGACCAACTCCTATTAAAATGGTGTTTAAACATGTTCTTGTGGGCTTTTCTGATGATGGAGGACATATGTAATATTATAGCATATCTGAATATTTATTTATTTAAATTATTGTAAAACAGGGGCAGATGAAAAATCGTGTGCCTGAGATGTGTGCATCCACTCACAGATAGTTGATTCATGTATGCAGGGGCAGATTTACCATTAGGAAAAGGTAAAAAATTTTCTGGGATTCTCAATACTCTGAGGTCTGAGATGAACACTTTCTAAAAGTCAGACCCTCCAGGATATCACAGCAGATTTTTTACGATTGTTGCGGCCTAAAAGGCCTGATGTTGCAGCAGCTTTTGTGAAAAGTTACGACAAAAGTTGTGATGTTTTTAATATTTATACTTTTTGAAAAAAGTGTTAATTATAAAAAAAAACACATTCTCATATTCCAACTTTTTTTGTTGTGAAACATGCTATCGGAAAATACTTGATCATCAACATACAATGTTGTTGTGCTGTCATTTAACTTGATTAGAACCATGAAACACAAAATTAACTTTTAGTCCTTCCTGCTCACAATAACCCAAATATTTGTGTATCGATTTAAACATACTTTAAAATAAAATGAAATTTTCCAGGGAAAAATTCTCAAAAGAAAATCTTAAAAAAACATCATAAGCAGATTAAGTCTCAGATTTTCATGTTCTCCACAGTTCTTCCTCTTTATATATCAAAAGCATCACTGGTGTGAGTCACTGGTTGATGTAGAGGAAGACCAAGACTTTGAGGAGCTGATCTGGTTTCTTTCGTCAGTAATGATCTGCTCTGTTTTGGAGAAGGTTCTCTCAGGTATCCCTATATGTTTGTTGTGGAGGAAGTTCTACATGGAAATATTTTCCTGCAGACTCTAAATTCTTCCTTTGTATTATCAATTTCTCTCTCTGTCTTTCTCTCATTCTCTGTCTGCTCTGCAGCCGTGTGCAATCAGTCCCCGCCGCATGCACGCTTGCGCTCAGAGCAACCCCACCCCCCCACGTGAGCGATTGCACGGCACACCCGCACCCACCATGTGTGCGATCAGCGCACCCCCACCTCGCTGTGTGGATGTTCGCGCTCAGCACACTCCCACCCCGCCACGTGAACGATATTGCAGCGCACCCCCATTCCGCCGCATGAACAATATTGTAGCACACCTTCATTCCGCCGCGTGAAAGATATCGCAGCGCACCCCCATTCCGCCACATGCGTGATCAGCGCACCCCCACCATGCGTGCCTGCACACATGGCGGAGTGACCATTTCCGTCCGCCTTAAAGAAAAAAACTAGAGAAGACTAGATAGAGATGATTGAAAAAAATTGGACACCCGGGAAGAAGTCAGAGGGGAAAAAGTCACGTCATCCATGACTGTTGCAGAGCCAATAAAAAGTTGCAAGGTGGGCAACAAATTGGCTTGAATTTGCAAAACCCTGGAAAATAAATTTTACACCCATTATTATTTTACTCTGTCATAAAACAACAAAAAAAACCCACCCCAAATCACTGAAATGGCATAATACAGATCTTATGAAAGTGTTTCATTCTCCTCCGTCCCTCTGCAGCAATGGAATACAGTTGTTGTTGTTCACCTTTCACTTTATCTCGTTAGGGGTCACACCAGTGAAACAGAATCCACTACTTCGGATTGGTGATTTGGCAGGGAGTTATTGCGCTGAAAGGCCTACCTGACACAACCCTGGCCCAATCAGGCAGTAGTGTCAAGGGTCTTGCCCGTTGCACGCCCTGGAAATTGAAGCCAGGCTTCTCGATGAAGCCAACAGGACAGCATCATCTGCAAAGAGCAGAGATGAAATGCTGTGATCCTCACGCCAGACCCCCTCCGAACCATTTTTGTTACACTGCTAATTTTAATTTGGCTGTTTGAGGGTTTCTAAGCTGGTGGAAGAGCAAGGGATGATGGGAAATAAGGGAAGGCTTACTTTACGCCAACAGTGCTGCCCTCAACTCAGAAGCAAATTTCTGACCAACTCCTGCCGCTCTGCAGACACATCCTAGAAGACTACACTACAAAAAACTTCATATCAATCAAAACATAATCAGAGAGGGATTTTTCCAGATGAAAAACACTTTCTTGCTGTATTTAAATGAAATGTTTTGATTTGGTTTTGATGTAATCTTTTGATCAGTTTTTGTGTGAATAATCGACGGCGTGAGAGGAGAGTTTGTGGAGAACAACTGAAGCATTGACGCCCGCTCACTGCAGGGACTTGGGACTGAATGTGCAAAAGAAGCAATTATGGATCTTATCGATCTGACAAAGCAAAATTTACTGCTCACACTTGCTTTTCTTTTATCTCTGATGCCACAGCTGCATATCCGTATTGTCGCCGCCGCACCTCAGAGGTTTGCCAGAACGGCGCCGTCTGTCCAAAAGGACGTGAATGTATGGATTTCAAGCTAACACTTACATTTCAGCTGAAGTGACAAGAGAAGGGAGTTGGATGGTGACAATAGCGGGGAGATGGGGGTTAGTGACAAACCATTTCCATTATGTTTCGCAGATATGGAAGTATAGAAGTTTTTCTTCAACTGTTATTCTGGAATTCCCCTGCCTCCCCCCGGTGCTCCTATGTTTGCTGATTTGTACCACTTTGCTTGTTTTAGTTGCCAGAGTGTGTGTGTGTTTGTGTGTGTTTGTGTGCGTGACGGGAAAAACTATTTAGCTGACGTTTGATTGGCAGAATGTTGGAGGAAGCAGAACAGTTATCTGAATATTCAGCACAAGGTTTAATCCTCCTGATGTTCTTCTGACCATCCTAAGCTGAGAACAGGGAATGAAAAAGCTGCTTAAACAATATGGTAGGAAATTGAGTTCCCAGAAGCCCTTTGTTCAGGGCATGCTGACAGTTTTCAGGGCCAATCCATCTTGGTGTAAATGTTGGTACCACGCGGAGGCAAACGTGAACTCCAGCCTGTCTTTCTATTTATCTTTATTGCATCATTCATTCTTTTTTTTAATGTATATGTTTGGGGATATTTCAGGCAGAAACCTTAAATAAATGTTGGAGACGTTTGGAATAGAATAGAATTTATCATTACAGACTTAGGTCCAAATGTCAACACTATAAGTAACAGAGGGCTGTATGGTGGTGTAGTGGTTGACACTCTCACCTCACAGCCACACTGGGTTCAAATCCCGACTGGGTTCTTTCCGTGTGGAGTTTACGTGTTCTGCCCGTGAATGTGGGGGTTTACTCTGAGTACCTCAGCTTCCTCCCACAGTCCAAAAACATGGTTCATAGGTCATTCGTGATTCTAAATTCTCCCTATAGGTGTGAGTGTGGTCCTTCTACAGACTGGGAACCCTGCCTAGGGGTTACTCCGCCTTCACTCCTGAGTAGGTGGTATAGGCTCCAGCAACCCTGTGACTCCATGCAGCAGGTTCTGAAAATGGATGGATGGATTAAAGAATTGGTTTTGGTGCATATCGCAGTTTCTAAGACAGGATTTCTCAGTAGATCTGAGAAAGAGGCAGGAGGTAGAGATAATGGGACAAGTGGATAAGAAATAGAAAACACAAACACAAGCTCAAAAGAAATTGAATCTTGTACTGTGTGCTAAAACAAATTAATAAAATCTGGCTGTAACACCAAATGTGGCCTTCTCTACTGGTGAAGGCTTTGATCATAAGATCTAAATGACAGCACATATTCTCATTAAGTTAGAGGAGCACAATCTCTCCTGTTGCCTCTTCATCTTATTTTTGGATGAAGGCCTCCACAGTTTAGGCCTCAAATCCAAGGTCAGCAGGAGTTTCTGGTTTTCTTTCTCTTTTCATTTGGTCAAATCTGAATGATCTAAGATGGGTTGTGGTTAGCACGCTCACTTCACAGGAAGAAGGTCCTGGTTCAAATCCTGGCTTGTTCCTTTCCTATGTAGTTTGCATGTTCTCCTCGTGCATGTGTATGCTTCCTCCAGGACCTTCAGTTTCCTCTCCAAAAACAAGCTTCATAGGTGGATTAGTGTGTCTAAATTAATCCTAGGTGTGTATGTGAGTGTGTGAACTGTTCAGGGTTTTCTTGCCTTTGCCCATCAGTAGCTGGGATAGGCTCCAGCATCCCTTTGACCCCAAAAAGGATTCAGGGAGTTCATCTACTCAAGATAGATGGATAGAATCTGAGCCCGAGCCGGTGGAGGTGCCACATGTGCTCAGCCTGCAAGAACGGCTCGGGGACTTAGCTATTTTACGCAGTTTTTCTGTGCTGTTTCGATAAAGTTTATTTAAAAAAAAAGAGAGAAACAAAAAGTGTCGAGATCTGCTCGAGCTATTATTTATTATTTTTCATTGACAGCTCCTTCCCTTATGGCTCTCCTCAGTGTTTATGTAACTGAGCAGAAAGTGAGCGTCGCATATTCTAGCTGGACTTTGTCTGTTCGACCAAAAAGAAGTTCAACACTGCCAGGATGTATTTTGAAAAAATTACGTGCAAATAACCACTTTATTTTTTTACATTTTTTTTAATGTGCGACCAACAACAAACTAGCATGCTCTCCACTTTGGCAGAAACTTCACGCTTCCCAGCCTGATTTCTCTCTATTAAAACAACGATTATTCCTCTTGATCGGATTATTCCGTTGTCATGGTTTTTTTGCGGTTGATTGTAAATATTGCGCCCCTTTAGTGATTGTTTGCTTTCTTGTTCGGACCTCCTCGGTTCTTTAGTTTGGAAGATTCCGTGCGTTGTTATGGCACGTGTGTGTCATATCCTATGTCACGTGATGGTGGTCTAACAGTCCGGACCAATCACAATCTTACACGTCATCAAGTTGCAAGCCCCCGAGCCGATCTTGCAGGCCGAGCACATGTGGTACCTACGATTCTTCCCTCCTTCCTTCCCCTTCATTTAGCCCTCCAAATGGAGAGTTATGAAAAAATAGTGTCTCATATTTCGGATGTTACTTTTGTTGGACGACGTCACCAGTAATCCCCAGTCCGCTAAAAAGGTCATGCTATAGCAATAATTCATTACTTACATTTAAATGTAAACTTTTGTGGTTCAGAGCGTATCTACATAAAGAAAAGCGCTTCTCGGCGCAACAGGATTTACCTCACGACAGAGTCCTTTGTATCCCACCGCTTGGAGGGTGAAACTTAAATTAAAAAAAATATGCCGGACACACTTACATTAAAACTGCCCCTTCAAATGGAGGGGAACGGAGAAGGGAAGAATTCGGATATGGGGAAAAGACATTTAAATTTACAAACTACATTTCCTCTGCTTGGTTTACAATATTTTTTTATTCTGACTTCATTAAACGTATCTGTTGTAGCTTGTTTGGCAGCTGAGTCACACTTTTCTCTCTTGTAAAGTCTGACAACGTTGCCGTTTGCAGCATACAAGATATTCCTAAAGCTGCCCTTCCTTATGCCATGTCACCGCCGTTTGACTGACATCCAGCAAAGCTTGATGTTTTATCTCTAACAAGAGAGGAGGGACTTTATGCAGTGAACTATGTTCTATTGAGCAGCACAACCTTAAATAAGATGTGAGGGCATCTCAGTCAGCCATCTAACATCTAAGTCTTCGAAGCCATCGCTCTGTGTCTCATTTCCTGCAGTATTGATGTCTTTAAGTGAGCTTCCCAAGTGTCTTGAGGGAGTGGATGCTATATAGATTGGTTTCAGCCGGTTGGAGCATAGCTGACTGGTGTCACTTAACAGTAGGAACATGGCAGTTCTTTCAAACTCTGCTGGAATAAACAGGCGTCATATTAAAGCTCCTCTAATCCAAACATAAATTTGTTTTAGAAAGAGTTTCACTCAGTGGGGAACGGCTATTGATACATGAGGATGAAATGGACCTTTTAATGATAATGTGAGCAAACTAATGTTGTCTGTGTTCTTAGAGGTGGAAAAAAGCCTTGAGTTGAAGGAAAAAAAAGAAAAGATGGGCTGCTTGTAATTGATGGGTTACTAGAAATACAATCGTTTTCCATTTATTCTCCTTCAGTTATGTATTAACGAGTTTCTGGTGTTGGAGGATTAGCACCGCGGAGGCTGAGGTGTAAATCAAAGAGCAAATTGAGATTACAGCCAGTGTCTGGCGGAAGCAAAAACTCCACAACAACGTAGCAGTTTGGAGGCACTGACAGCGATTACAGAAGCGCTTTGGCAGAGAGTGTAGCTGTACTGCAGTAATTATTCAGGAAAGCTCTTCGTGGTGAAGGGGCAGCTGACCACCGGCACGAGGGCTTCCTGCTCTTTAATATGAATTTGATTACCATCAGCAATTACCTGCAGAAAGTGCGTCCGAGCCGATCACTCCAGACCACGGGAAGGAAGCAGTAAGTTCAACAAACAAACCTGTGAGTCACTTCAACACCTGAAGAAACTGCTATTGATAGAAATTATCTGGGAAACTTCAAATAGATCCATCTCACATGTTTAGCTCTGATGCTAATGATCCAAACCAACACATCCTCATTCCAAACTTGTCACATATTGGCGTTTGGTTAAGGACCCCAACACATTAGAAATCTAGGTTTTGGGTGTTTTATACACATTGTTTTTGACCTGCTTGCTGGTTGTTCCCCATTAAATCACAAACCGGTACCCGTCCAGTTCTAGGACATGGACTGGTACCTTAACCCTAATCCAGCCCTGAATGTGGTACCTGATGCGATAACAGACCAAACCGGGGCCGGATGTGGTATCGGATGCTGACCGGTTACCGGGATTGGGTGCTGACTGGTCCTCGGGAATGCGTCCAGTTATATTAAAAATGATTTAAAAAAATTATATATATTCAGGATTGCATATTAGTTTTTTTTTTTTTTTTTTTGGAAAGCAAGTCAAATAGTCAGACTGTCACTAGAAGTAAACAAATCTTCCAGTTAAAATGTCGGTAAAACTAGCGAGTGCTTCTCTTTCCGTTTATAAAATTGAGACAGAAGTTCTGCTCACTGACACTGAGTTCTGAGAACAAAAACTAGCCCCAACATTGGAGCTTTAGCTCCAATGTTTCTATTGTTTTTGTTTCTCTTCAACAGTTGAAGCAATTGACGTAATTCTAGCAGAATTTTGGGCAAAAATGTGTTTTTCTACTCAGAAACAGGAAACTGTTGTCAAATTAAAAAAATGTTTTTCATAAAAAGGTTTTTTTTTTTTTAACAAATATAGTTTAAATACCTTTGATTTTTGGAGCAAATGTGAAAGCTGATGTAAATCGGCCACATCTGTTCTCATTTCATTTATTTTTTTTGCGCTAAAATGTTTGTCTCTCAATTGTGACTTTTCAGTTTTCTGTAACTTAAAATAGTCCGAAAAATAAGCTATGATATTTTTTCAGATAATAGCTGAAAATATACTTCTTTGTCGTATATCGTGATATATATTGCTATCGTGATATAAAATATTTGATATCTTGATATACATTTTTTTTTCCATATCGCCCAACACTAAATAGGACTGCGACTATAAAGCATTTGGGCCTTTGAGGAAGGAAGTGAAGCCTTATATAAGTATAGACCATTTACCATTTTTACAATATTCTGAACTTTATATACAATAGAGTGCACCAAAATAATAAAATTCCTTAAACTAAATCAAGCTGGAGTTCCAAAATAGGAGAAGAGGAGCTGGTAGAGAAAGAACTAAAAATGTATTGATTTGAAATGAAAAAAAAAATAGGAGAAACTTCTAAAAGAGAGAAAAAAAACAGAAACAAAAGAAAAAACTTGAGTTGAGAATAAAACATTAAACACTGAAATACTGATAAGGATACAGCTAGAGAGCTCCAATCTTATCAAGCAGTTGGATAATATGTCAAGTAAAATAAAATAAAAATTCAAAGTCTTTTTTTTTTTTTAGCAAAAATAAATTGGCTACTTAGAGCTTCTAATTAAGATGTTATTTATCTAGCAGATGTTCCAAATCAATGCTGCTAATTTGATTAGCAGCACATGTTGCTCTGGAACAGCTGAGGTCCCGATGTTTGCTGGACCACAATTTGAGATGTGCGTTATCACCGTCAAGCATTTTACAGCTGCAAACATTATTGCAAAGGCTTCTGGGAAAGGTTATTGCTCCATTTCCATCAAATTTCAATGAGAAACGATATTCGAGTTTTGAAATCATTCATATCCATCTTCCTGAGAGAGAACGCTCCAGCAAAGTTCACAGAAAGGTCAGAGTGTGAGATTCATAGAACCATATTGAAAACTGCTAGTTTCTGTTAAAATCCAGACATCAAAAATGATGACTGTATGTGCATAGCGTGGTAAAAACGTGTCTTTTCTCTTTAAATAAAGTATCTTTAATGTACTTCAGAATTGTGGGAAAAAGAAACAAGAAAAATTGTTCAAAAATCCAGTCAAAGTCAGTGTGAGGACTGTGAGCTTAAGTTTGTTTTTCAGTGTTATTTTTGGGTTTTGGTCGTGATGTTTGGAGTTGTTCCCCTGTCACAGTCACACCTGGTTCAGGTTGTTAATTCTCCACTGCTGTCTTCATTTCTGTTAATTATCCTCAGAGTATTTTAGTTCTGTTTGTTTGTTTTTTCTTGTGTGTGCTCCTTTTAGTTCATGTTTTTGGCACCAAACCAGGCCTCCTTCAATTTGGGTCCTACACCACCAGTTCCTGACAGTAAGACCAGAACACGTCTACATATTGACATAATACATAAATATATAAGATGAGAAATGTATGAATCAAAACAGATGAATTACAAATGCTAACACTTTATTTGAGGCAGTTAAAAGGGACAACAGATATTTCTTGAAGATTTTGTAATCTAGACATTCACGTAGACTTCATTTAATTAGAGGACTGGATGAATAAGGTCTGTTAAATACAACTCTTACTCTTTATCGAGTTCATTGCAGTCTTTTAGACTTTCAATATGTATATCTTAAAAAGATTACATAGCTTATGTGTACAGAAAGCCTTTGTTCCAATTTGGCAAATGTGCTTTCTACAAAACCCATTTTTTAAATAAGCAGTTCAAACAAAGCAAAAGTTTGCGTATATTTAAAAAAAACATACAAGCTTTCATTGCTGAATCTTTACAAGGACTGACATGATCATTATAAACATGCACAAATGTCATTGTACATACGTTTTAACCAAAAGAAATTTGAAGTGTTTTGAAAAGAAAAAAAAAAAGAACTGTCAATAGACAAGGTAACAAAAAAATGTTGTAGAAAGAATTTTCTTCTACCCACTCGTTTTCAAGCACATTGTTTGCTTTACTTGTATATTTGTATATTTTCAATTCTTATATTTTTAGATTCTTATGCTTATTTTGTATTTTTGTACTTTTAAATTCTTATATTTGTATTTTTCAAATTCTCATTTATTTTCATTTTGTGTTTGAAACAAAGAACAAAAATAAATAAATAGTCTAAATTTCCTTTACAGTTCTGAATTTTTTTTAACCAAATTTTCCAGATAGTCTACCAAGCCCACAAACAGACCACACCAGCCAATAGAAGAGGTCATTTATAAAGAAGAGTTTTAAATGTGATAATCAGTATTGTTCATGTCTAGAATAGAGATGGTTCTCCAATGAAGAATGCTCAGTGAGATAAAAACCACCCACTGGGCATGGACTCATCTATTAGATATCTAAATCATGACTATTTCAAAGCTTCAAGCTATAGATATGCATTTCAATAAGGAGAGAACTTGAAGGTTGGATTGAATGATTTAATTGTGAAAGATTAAATTGTGAAGCATTTAATCGTGTGTATTGAAAAGTCCTTGGCGGATGGGCTGGAGGAATCTTACATGCTGCGATGTGACCTTTATGGTGAAGAGACCTCCAGGGCCCAGACGTTGATGGTGGTTAATACTATTTTACAAAACTAGCCCACGCATTAGTCTGAATGTGCTTTGTATAGGTATCAAAACAGAATGTATCTGTCAGGAGGTTTTCCTACTGACTACAACAACGGCTTCTATAGGAGATCCTTTCTACACACATGTAACCAGATACATTGACTCTGAAGAATATATAACTTCTAATGTAGGCTACACTTGACGTTTGAATTGAACTGAAGAACAATTTAAAATTGCAGGTAAACATCTACATCTCAGGAAGATGCCCTCCAACAGACGGGGGATCTGTCCAGGATGTATCCCACCTTCTCCCGATATATAGCCAGGTTAGGTTTCGGCAACCCTGTGACCCCGAGGGTTAAGAAAATGGAGGGATGTATAGCAGTTCTTGTTCAAAACAATGTCAAAAGTTTGAATTTCATTGCCAACATTAGAGACTGACTTCTGGTGTTTTACGTAATAAGGGAGAGCTTTAAATAATCTATAGCAACATAATATTATGTTCCAAATCTTGTTAGAACAGTAATCAATGATGTCTTTCCATGCATGGAAGACTCATTATGACGCGTTTTACAGATACTAAAAACAGTGTCCTTGCTATTTTACTTTTTAAAATAAGAACTTAAAAAACTTGCAGACATTTGGTTTCATGGCCAGCTGGATGTTCACCTTTTGGAAAAAGAAAAGTCACTTGGGGACACGTTCAAAGATATTGTGACTCACCCACCTGATTGGATTTTCATTTTTCCTGCCATGTGTGTTATATAACTCCTATTGTGATCCCACTTTACAATGTATTATCCAGAGTGGTCTTTACAGACAATAGAGCCGCTGATTTTTGACTCCATTTGGTACTTTAAAGTATGTAATTTAGGTTTTAGTAACCAAAGTTTCATTTTCTTTATGCATTTTTGACTTTTCAAATTGCTTCAATGTAGCTTAAACTTTTTAAATACAAAAAAAAATCCAAAAAGAGCAGAAATCTAACATTTTCAGAAGATTTTTATTCCAATTCCTGACGAAAAGCCCCAATGACTTACTTATTAATATTGATCCCAAGGACCATCAATTACTCCTGTCCCAAAGCAAGCTCTTCACCCCATTACAGCTTGCTGATGGCTATTTGGTCAGAGCCAGCCCTGCTCTCCTTTATCATTAACACCTGGCTGATCATCAAATTGAGCAGCCAGATAAAGGGAAAGAGATTATAGATCCCATCATCACTCCTAACATCATACTGGTCAGTGATTTGTGTAAAACGTGACATAGGCCCCTGGTGCCAGAAAGTCACCGACTAGAACTTTAAAACAGATGGTGTGTTAGATTGGTTCGAACGTCCTCCCTAACGTTCAGCAAAAGGCAGATGGGTGTACTGATCAATGAGGCCTTAAGTGGAGGAAGCAGCTATTTAATACAAACAACCTCGCTTAAGTAATACAAGATGTGTTTAATGACCTGAAATGGGTCAGGATTTTTTGAATAATACAGATTTGTGCTTTCAAAAAGGCTTTGTCCTGGTGGATCAATTCATGCTCACTTGATACTGTTAACAGAGGTGTCATTTTCCACACTGTTTAGCTTTCATTAACAAAGCCACTGGCTGCACAGTGATGTGGCGGTTAGTGCTCTCCCTGGTTCAGATCCCGGCTGGGTCCTTTAGCCTTTGTCTTCCCTTACGAGTGGTTTGTAGGTGGAAAAATAGGCAAACTCGTACAGGGCCAATTCTGTGGCAATCTTAAATTTTAATATTGTGGACCACTTAGCACACCTGTACAGTAAAATCTTTATGAATATTTTCTCTGGTAGGCTCCTGGCATCTTTAAAAACTTAAAAAAAAAAACAAGCATGGATAGGTATGGGTGTAGTAGTTGAAAAGCAACCACATTGTTTGGCTTTTCTTAATTTTTTTCAACTTCCCTGAATTCTGCTCGAGGGACCCATCAGTCCTGATCAAGTGATAAATGCACACTCCTAATGTGTCCCTTAGGCGCCCAGTTTATGCAACCTGACCGTTAGAAACTAGACAATCAGAGTGTAGGTTGTGTAGTCGTCCTACGCGCACTTACATTTCACCTTGACACCTCTTGCGTCAAGGACACAAGTGTCTCTTGCCGGTAAGGTCAGTAAGGAGCCAGTGTGCGCACCTTAGTAATGACTAAAGTGCAGCGTCTGGGCACCAGACAATAAAAACACCCAACGTCGTGAGTAAGTGAAACTTACATTAACCTTTAAAAATACTTCACTACACCCCAACTAAATAAGCATGGTACGTTCCATTTTTGCGACATCCCTAATTTAAGGCCACAAAGGAACTGCAATACATTTTTTTAATTTTTTTTTTCTTTCTCTTCATTTTAAGTCGGCGTACAGATTCTATCTCAGCCATATTTAAAAAAAAACAAAAAGGGGGCGGGGCTAGTGGAACCAGACTGAGCAGCGAAGGTGTAGCTTGAATCTATGATTGAAAGTTAGGTTAGCTTTATGTAGCGTACACTAGGTCTTCAATATGGAGAGTGGCTTGTCATTGTTATGTTCATTTAAAAAAACAAAAAATGTGGAGAGTGTTTCAAGCCGCTGACTCAAGACGTTGTTTTTGCAAACCCCTACAACGAGGCTGCAGGTGAAGCTGAGGGTTTGCAGGTCCGAAAGTGAGCCGTGTCTGAGGCGCTAGCATCACAATTAACAAAGGCTAAACAAAACAAATAATCCAGAGTGAAATGTTATTAAATCCATCACCAGGATGGAGTTTGCTGGATTCAATGCCAATTGCTCTCAACCTCTGTTAGCTAACTTCCAAGTCCGCTGGAAAGTTGTGTACGCCAGTAGATTTTATACAACTGATGGCAATCCACCTGGCTACAAGCAATGCTAAAGCTAACGACTGACTGCTACAGAATCAAAGATGGTTGGAGCTTTTATACTAGAGCTGCAGAGCACAATGATGTGAAACTTCTGGGAGTTGCACCAGGCGACCAATCACAAAATAACACTGCAGTACCTCGTTTCACCATGTAGGGGGCAATACACAACTGACTAAATCAATATGAATTAATCAAGATTATTTAAATTTGTCAAAAATTTGGCAAAAATCTACAGACAACACTTTTAAAGCCTCGCTTATAGAAGTCAAAAACCAAAAAAAGTTGATTTAGTGTTTGGCTGCCCTTGAAGATGCGACTGCTATGACCTTCTATGGGGCAGGACAACCCAAAAACCGGCATCACCCCAATCCATGTAAGGGTGGATGTGACTGAGACATTACTGTGGGGAGTTTGCACGTTCTCCACGTGCATGCGTGAGGTTTTTTCAGTAACTCCAGTCTCCTCCCACAGTCCAAAAACATACTTCATAGGTTAATCGTTGACTCCAAATTGTTGATAAATGTGAACAGAGCTAGTGGCTGGTGTGGCTCCACCAACCCCATGACACCGAAAGGGAATAAGTGGGTTCAGAATATGGATAGATGAATAAAAAAGCCACAATCTACTCAGTGTAACTCTATCCTTCTATACTTTAACAATTAATGGTTCCATAATGGATGTATTTGCGAATGCAACAGGAAATGGTACTGTTGTTCTTTCCAATGGCAGAAAGTTTTGAGTTCTTCATACTTTGTGTTTTATGAATACTTGTGTACCACCCGCATTTACAAACTTTGACAATCCCATAAAGATGGCTTTTAGTACAGCACGTTTTTACTTTTGAAAGAGTTTTCAATCAGAGTTTATGCCTTTAATCTCAATCAGTGCCATCTTGTCTCAGAAAAAAAACACTAAGAATGATATAAATTTACTTCATGATTTATTTAAGTAATAGTTAAAAAAGAGACGTTGTGAGTAATTTATCTTTGATCAAAACCGTTCAAAGCAGCATATTTTTCAGTAATAAAAAAAAGAATCAATTAACCAAAACAGAAAATACTGTGAAGGGTTGACAGCTGATCAGTAATCTCTTTAGCATCTAAATTCCATGTGACAATGAATTGATGGAGGGAAAAAAGCTGTTTATTTCCAGTTAGCAGCTGCCAGTCATTGATTAAAAGGGTAACTTGACATTTGATGCAATGAAGATTCAATGCATTATTGATCCCCACGGCATCAAGTTCTTGTCAAAAAGGCCTGATTCACTTCCTGATGGTCTAAAAAAAGGATAGAAACTCAAGACAGGAGGACAGAAACAGAGTCTGAGGTCACCGCTGAAGATGCTTTATGATTGGTTGTTGAAATTTAGTCAGGCGAGTAAAAGGCTGCAAAATCGTACAGATTTGAATGTGGTCGTGTCTTAAAGATGTTCACACACTAAAATCAATATCATCTTGATGTTATTATTTCGTCATATCATATTGATTAAATCAATTCATTATAAAATAGGCTGCCTCTGTCTAAGTATAATTGATTATTAGCCCTAATAGTCCCTCTCCGATGCTCTTTTGATCTATTCTGAATGTATTTCCAGAGGTCTTTAAATCATATTGTTTCTTTGTCAAAATCTGAATACTTATGTGGTTTATATAGTTTCTGCAGAGCATGTCAGCGAGAGGTGAAGGAGGACCCAGACGCTGGAGACAGGTGAAAGGAACTTAAAATATTTAATTACCTAAAACATGAAAAAAATCATGGACAATCAAAACAGTAGCAGAACAGAGCAGAGCAGAGCAGATGAGCTGACACTGAGGAACTGAAAACCAGACACTTAAATATACCAAGGTTGATTAACTAAATGAAGACAGCTGTGGATGATTTAACCTGAACATGGTTAGACTGACAGCGAAACAGAACATGATAAAACCTAAGCCTCGAATCATGACAGTACCCCTCCCCGAAAGGGCAGCTCCCAGATGCCCAAAATACCCCTGAAGAGGGGACCTTTACAAGCAGAACAAGTCCAGGAAATAGAGCTCTTGCAGCCAGATGGATGTCTGGGGTATTAGAAGCGAACAGACATGAAGATGAGCGGGCCCGGTGACTCTCCCTAGGGACGGGACACATGAAAGGGAGCAGTCCTGGTAACCCTCCTCCAGAACAGGAAATACAGGGCGACACCATTCTCAGAAGCAGGGAACATTAAGGAGGAACCGACACATGAACAGGAACATGAAGCTTGAAGGATGGTCCCGACAGTCCACCTCAGGAACATATTTGTGGACCTCGCTTGACATGACTTGATATATGGCTACAGGAAATACCATCTGATGTGGCGTCCAAGTGGGTCAGGTCATTCCGTCAGGAAGAGGTGGTGAAGGACCCAAACGCAGGAGACCGGGCTTGGTGACAAGAGCTTAGAACAGGGGTATTCAACTCCAGGCCTCGAGGGCCACAGTGTCTGCATAATTTCCAGATATCCAAACTCTACTCATGACTGATTACCTGGTTCAGGTGTGTCCAACCAATTGGAGCATGCCAGATCCGGGTATGTTGGAAAACCTGCAGGAATGCGGCCCTCGAGGCCTGGAGTTGAATACCCCTGGCTTAGAATATTGAATTAACCGAAACATAAAAAACAAAAAAACCCATGGATGAATAAAACAGTGTCAGAACAGACGACCTGACACAGAGGAGCTGAAAACTGGACTGAGGGTAAATATATCCAGCACTCTACATCCTTTTATATAATAAGAAACGGCCCAATGTTAGCTTGCTAAAATATTGAAGCAACTAACTTGTATAATTTTGACAGAATATATTATCATTGAGAGCAAAATATGGAAAATTATTTAAGGTTTAAGTTGATTTCTCCTCGAATAATATTCCTGTCTTTTTTAACTAATTTAATATTTATGCCAAAAAAAAAATTACTCTTTAAAAGTTGTATCAATTTTAGCTTTTTTATGAGTTCAATAAATGTTATCCTGTTCGGCCCACAATCTAAGGTGTGTTTTGGATTAAAATAGCCTAAAAAAGCTAAATTGGCCAAAACAGCTAGCATGTAGCTAAAATATTAGCAAAAAAAAATCTAAATAAATGCCAAAACAATCCAAAAATCTAGCATAATGCCATTATAACGTTAAACTTTACAACACTCTGACTCTATATAATATAAAGTAACGACTAATTGACTATTAAATTAGTCATCATCTATTTCAATAGTCGACTAATCGAGGCAGCTCTAATGCAGAAATACCCCTCGATGCTCTTTGATGTGGATACTGTATCTTGTCACCAGTTTGAAGCAGCATTTTCTGGACTTTATTTTGACTAAATTTTGATTTCAGTCTGTTCTCTTCCTTTGGACTCCCTTCACATTCCAGATCTTAGCTTTAGTCAAGTGCATCGGAGAGTCAGGTGATCGGTTTAATGAGGCCCCACCATGAGTTCCTTTTTGCCCGCCCGTTAGACATTCCCACCTGCTGCTTCACCTCTAAGCTGCTGAGAGCGTCCTCCCTCCAGTTGCGGCGAAGAAGAGATGGAAGAGCTCAGCGAAGCTGCTGCTTTGCTGGTGCTCTCAAGTTTTTCGCCCGAGTGTTGGTAAGGATCACCACTCTCTATATGACCACCTCATACTTACCTGGAGAATCTCACGATCCTCTCTGGACAGTTCTCTATCAGAACATCCTCCTCTGATTGATCTTTTTGATTGTAAATCAGAGTATAAGTCTCAATTACTTATATTGCAATGCTGATATGACTTCCAATACAGACCATTTTGCAAAATAACTAAAATATTATTTTAATTTTACTGCATTAGTTGTATTTAAATAACCTAAATGATACCCCAAATGACCCCGTTATACATAGGAGATGAGTATCTAACATAGAAGAGGTCCATGCGATTGGTCAAATGCAGAATTAAAATATAAAGGTCAGTCTGCCATAAGATTAGTTTTGCATGTGTAAACATTTTTCAAAGTGTATTACGATGACCGTAAATTTTCAATGTATTGTTCAGGCCTAGCATCTTGTAGAAAAGCACTATAGACTGCAAAAACACCATATTTAAAAAGTAAAAAGTCTTGTTTTCATAAAAATTTTCTTTTCTGTCATACAAGAAAAATAATTGGGGTGTAATTATCAATCGATTTAATCCATTTATCGATTTCTATTCCCAAGATCAACATGTCTGAGGCTCACGTGATGCAGCAAAAACTGATCAAACCATCACTGCAGTCTATTGTGAGGAAACACTTTGAATTTAGTGATTAAAATTTAAATGGGTAAAAAAATATGTATTATTTATTTATTTAAAGGAAATCTGCCAATGGGTTAAGAATGTTTGACTTATATTACAGTGTCGAAGATTCTTTTTTTTTTTTCCTTCCAGTCATTTCTATGTCTAATCATCTGTTCTTGTCTCTGGAATAAGGGATGCGTGCAGACATAATAAACGAGTGGTGATTTAGTTTTAAACGCGTGTTTCCTTGTGTGTCCTCCTTTAGTGGCTCCACACTCTCAGCCGAACTGATGTGAATTGGTAAAGACCTGTTATGCAAACATTCTCTGCTTGAGTTCGGATGAAAACAGAAATATAGCATTAGTCAGCCTTGCTAGCTGCTGCATAGTTTCTTGTTTTTAGCGCAGTTAAATAACCAATTGAAACGACAAAAGTGAAGCCACTTTTGTTTAGTACAACAGAGGCAAAAATACAGTTGAAGATGAGTGTGTAAATGATGTCCACGGGCTATTTGCTGCTTGCTTCATGCTGTTCAAGCTGCGTCAGAATGCAGCAACACATGGAATCTACATCTGTGTCTGGATCTAGGTCACCCCAAGGATCCTGATTATGGAAAATCAGGACTGTGTGCTTCAACACAATGTTCTATCTCAGATGTTACTACACGAGTAAACCCAGTGGAAAGATTAGGACCTTTGGGGGCTGAATCCCAAATGGGGTCATCTGGACCCCTCAAGACGGCGCGCTGAACTTCTTTTTTCAATCTTGTCCACCTTCATCCATATTGTCATGGGATAGGTAACATATAAGGCTTGGACCCCATAAGATAGCACAAGGGTTGGATTTTCTTTAACACGATAAATTGAAAATGTTCTTGACCTCTATGTGTTCAACCTTGAAGTGCCTGACGTTGCCTTAAAGCAAAAAAACATGTTGCAGTTACCCCGGTACCTGTCACGATAGCCGCTACAGAGGAATCCTTCAAAGAGCATGTAGATTACCATCTGACATTTTTATCTTTAATAGGGTTTTTTGGAGCTGAATGATTTGCACTTTATGCTTTGACTTGAAGAAGGTCACATTTGCTCTGTTCTGTCACAACAAGTTATGTTTCTAAATGGTTTTGGGAGAGTCTCTTCACATTTTGATTAGCAGAAAAAGAAAAAAAAACAACTTTTGCTGACTTTGCATTTTAGGTCCCACTCCGATCATCATTTAATCTATTGTAAAAGTATTCCCAGTGGCGTTTTCATTTTGATTTTAGCATTTTATCCAAAAAAAGGTCATTTTCTAGGACATAATTTCTACAGCTGCTCCTTAAAGATTTGCCTCTGAGTTTTGGGAGGAACTGTTACCCGGAAGTAATCCTGTCCTTTTCCCATCATTCCTCTTGCTAGCTATTATTAACCTATTATGACCTTTGCAACCAAAATGGCGGGCAGTGTTGGAGCTATCCAGATGTAGAGTTTAGATCCAGATTCCAGCTAAGATGAGGAAAACAAAGACATTCATGGATCTACATGTCTGACACTGGATACATCAGAATGGAGCAGAGCAGAGAGCTTGTTGCCCACCGATTGTAGCTTCTACTGTACAAATACAAACAGAATTTTTCGTTTGCTCCTGATTCAGCTCATTTCACTTCACAGAAATACTCTGAAATGCTATTTTAAGTCTTTATATCTGTCCTCCATCATAAAAAACAAAAGCTAAAAGAAAATGTTAAAAGCACAATTTTCTTTGTAGTGAGTCTTTAACAAGGAACAAGTTTTTTTGGTTTTTGTAGTTCTCTCTCCTTTTGTTTGGTGCAGTGATTCATGCGTTGTCCCTCTTTCACACTGACCTACAGAAGTGATTCTAGATTTCAGATGGCTCGTCTGTTCTGTTCTTGACAGTGGACCTCGCCTCTGGCTCGTTTTACCTCCTTGAGCTGTTCCAGCTTATTCTGAATGAAGCCGATCAGCTCCTCTATTCTTTGATAATATGTAGACTTAGATAAGCTAATTGTTCTTTAACGTCCCCCTCCGATGAAAATCATGTTTTTTTGAGTTTTTAACATGTATGTGTGGCATTTTTCTTATGAAAGAGAACAAATGTAATAAGAATTCATTTAGTTTTTGCATTTCAAGTATTTCTCCTTTTAAATCTCTGTCAAACTGTCACAGACAGATGCTGTTTGAATGAATGCTCTTAAGATCAACACGAAAAATGGCTTTTTAAGACATTTAGGTTGTGATATTTTGATTAAAAACATCATAATCAACATTAAAACACTATTGAGCAGGGGTGGGCAATTGTTTTGACTCGTGGGCCACATAGGGTTCTAAAATTTGGCATAAGGGCCGGGACAAGGAGCAGATGGAAGGAGAGATTGGGTAATCAACCTCATAAACTAAAAAATAATATGGAATTTAGAGAAAAACATGCTTTAATTTGGATTCAAATTCACATATATTAATTTAAAACAGAAAATTTGGGAGCTTTAATTTCTAAATTTTGATTTTTGTTCTCTTTTGGGTGATCCAATGGGTTGATGTTCTTCAGAGGAAAATGTGAACCTCAAAGAATGCTGCATTTATGTGGTGTAGGAATAATCCGAAAGATCACCATCTGACTCAGAAAGGAACACACACGAACGTCAGAGAAACAACACCATTCATGGGAAGAAACCAGAAATACAATGAAAATAAAACAATAATTAGGATTTTTGATTCAATGTATTTCAATTTGGAGGGCCACATTAAGTAGCTTAAGGGGCCGCATGTGGCCCCCGGGCCGTAGTTTGCCCACCCCTGCTATTTTTTTCTTTTTAAAATACAAAAATTGTCACTGGGGGACTTTGACAGTCCTAGTAAAAGGCCTGCCTATCCTGGGAGAGGATCCCTCCATCATGTGTACATCCCAGAGGTTTCTTTACCTGAGAAATTTAGCATAGTCTGTTTACTTTAGCAACCAGCTATTGTTTCTATTTTATAACATACTTTACGTTTTTGTACATTTACTATATTGTAATCTTGGTCTATATAGATAAAACTGAATTGTATTGAACATAGAAATGAAGCCACGTTGGAAAGTTACTGGGCCATAGAGCTGGAAAAGTTTTGAAATACATATTTTTTAAAAAAGAAACACAAATCATTCTTTTTATGGTGCGTACATTATTCACACAACTTGTTTAACAGCATGAAAGTAAAAAAAAAAAAAAAAAAAAAAAATGACCCCGATAAGTAAGTAAAGAGGTACATGCATAGACAAAAACAAGGCTAAAGCACAGAGCCCGTGTGGGATCCCAGGAGTGGTAAAACACCCGAGGTAACGTCCAGCTATTAATAACCTCACTGAGAACCAAGGTCGTTCAAGAAATTACACCTTTATTTTAGAAAATTAACTATCTAGACCACTAACTCACTCACACGCAACACACTTGGGCGCACAAGCACACACACTCACACACATTAAAAGCCCCTAAAATAACATTAGGGAAGGACTGGGACTCTGGGGGGAAGATTGGGTGACACACACAACAAAGCACACACGAACCAAAAGACACCACACACCAGGACCACTATCGGCAAACAACAGGAGACAGAACAACAACACTTTATAAGACACTAGAATAAATGTGCTACTGACAGGAGGGAAAGTGTGACTCTCCTGTCCAATCACCAGCTGTCGCCACTCAGCAGTGATTTGACTTTGCTGGCTGCCTGCATGCCCACACCTGTATCCACCTAACCTGTTCCACCCCCACAGGACCGGTGTCGGTTCAAAAAAAGGGCAAATTGATCAGAATGACAATGAAGAAAACATTAAAACTAAAATAAATATACTTTGACCACATCAACGTTTATCCAGTTTCAACGTATTCATCTTATGGGTGGATACGGGATGTCTGCAGCCGAAAATAGACAAACCTGTATGGGACACGTAGGTGCATGATGGGAGCAAGGTCGTAGATGGTTTGATAGAAAATTTTTGCAGTTTTTTCAACAGGCTCTTATGTTTCAAGTGCGCATCCATCTTCTTGAGGTCTCAGGAACGTCTCAACATGTGTTAAGGCACCAATCGAAAACATTATCCATAGGTAGGGATGTAACGATTCAGTCAATTCACAGCTTTTAAGACATAATTTCCATTTTTTCTAATTATTTATTTTTCAAGAGCACAGTAATAATAATATATAGTATTTAACGTGTAAAGTTTGCTTGAATTTGGGTTAACTATTGCGATCGCAAAATCTTGAAGGGACTGACTCATGTAAAACTTTATATTCCGAGGGAGCAGCAAGAATTTCCCAGGAGGGAAGCGGATCTGAAGAACAGGCAGCCAGTCTGAGACGCGCACAGTTGCACAAACACTCACAGCAAACCTGCATGGAAAAACGTCATCTGCTCTGCATTTTTCTAAATTTAGGCACAGGCCATGACTGATTTTTGGAATTTTCTGCATCGATGAAAATGTTGACGAGGTTGAATTGTTTTTTAACCAATTCACGAAGAATTGTTACATCCTTATCTGTCGGTCATAAGTGCTTACATGCATTTACAAATACTTTACAATAAATGCATGACGATGATACCTTCCATTTTCATGACGTTTGGGACAGCAAGACACAACAAATTGTACTTATTTTTCTTAGTTGTACAATATTCTCCTTGTACACAATGTTCTATATTTTCTATTTATAGAAATTATAAATGAAGATTTTCTTTTAATCAGCCTATTTAATTGCATTAACCAGCAACCCATTGATGGCTTTTAATGCAAATATGCATGGAACTACTTCAAAAATGATATTAATTTAGCATCTACATGAAAACAAACACAGAAGTTTACTTTTTTTCATTGCTGGAAATAAATGTGCATACCAAAGGGTTACACATTTGTGCATACTTACAGGAAAAACTGACTTTACTCTGTTTTACCCAATCCCCCCCTTTTGAGCAGAGGAAACTCCAGTCAACAAGTCCAACACAATTCAGACATCATTTACACGGGTCAGATTCCTACAGGTGACTCATCGATCCAGTAAACATGTTCATAGAGACAGGAGACGAGGAAGCACAAGCAGCACTTCATGAGAATCCTTATATCAGGGTTATAAAAAATTAGTTTTGGCACGTGAAACTGAATTTTCTCAGTTTTAATGAATCATTACATAATGCAAGAAGAAATTCTCTTTGTATTGGCATCATTTATGCAATTGGCAAATTGTTCCCTACACATTAACTAACATTCAATAAAAATATATCAGTAAATCTTTCTGTGACAAGATGATTTATTAATCCAGGTCCAACTGCACAACATGGATTCTTGTTGGTTATTTTTTGAGTTTTCTGATCCTTATAAGGTCAGACAATCTTGTGTTGCTTTTGAGACAGTAGCCGTTCTCCAGTCACCTACTATAAGTGGCCCAATCAGTCATGATGGACGGTGGGTCAAAGGCGGAACTATTAACAGCAAAGCAAAAGGAGTTGTTTGCTTCTTGTTTGGGGCTTTCTGGTTTCTCTACAGAATCGCTGGTCGTGGGCACGGCGACCTGGGGCTGTGACACGAACAGTTTGTCAGTCTTTCCATGATTTATTGTTTTCTTGACAGTTTCTGAAGCCGCAGATCGAACACGCTACACGTGTGGCTGCAGAGAGGCAGAACCATTAGTATAAGAGTGCCACCGCTCATGGGCCTTCATCAACTCTCACGTGATTCACGTCATGCTCTGCAGGTGCAGCCATGATTGTACCAGTAGTGTTGAGAGGAAGACGGCATGGAAGACAGACAAATAATAATCATGAAAAGATCATTTAGCATAATCTATACACCATTCTAGATATGTTTTGTATGAGATTTTCCTATCATTTATTTTGTTTTAGTCATTAAAATTACAGTATTTTCCGCACTATAGGGTCAACAGTTAATGAATAGTTTATCTTTTAACTCGTCACATGAAAGGTGCGCTGACCTAAAATGTGCAATAAACAAACAAACAAACAAAAAAATTAGATATGAATCTGTCAGTTAGTCAGGCTTCACAGCAATCCCAGATCTTGTTTGTAACATGCTAAACGTTAGCCACATTAGCGTATTCACAATACCTGTAACCCCCAACCTTGTTTGTGACATATGAACAAAACAGCCTGAAACCACAAAAAAAACTTACTGTGACCACGTCAAACTCCAACCTACAGTGAGAAAAAAAAACACAGTTCGACACCGCTATAGTTTAGCCGCATTAGCATATTCACAATAAACACATAGCTTTGTTTGCGACATTTAAAAAAACAGACTGATACTGCTAAAACAAAAAAATACTGTGACTATGCTAACACCCAGCCTTGTTAGTAACTTGTAAATAAAATATAAAACACCGTCTGACACCGCTACACTTCAGCTGCATTAGCATATTCACAATAACACATTATTTGCGACATATAAAAGAAACAAGCTGATACCACTAAGACAAACGTGAAAAATAAGACTACGCTAACTCCCAACCTTGTTAGCAACTTGTAAAAAAAAAAAAAACAAACAGGTTGTGCCCGAAATCCCTCTCCACTAACCACTAACTATAAAAGTATAAAGTGTGGGACTATTTAGTTCCCTGGATTTAAGACAATTCGGACACGATGCTCTCTACTTGTCTTTCGTTTTTTCCTGAGGATATGACATCACTGATTTCACAAAGTCAAAATCGAATCAATACGAACATTTCACACATTTATTTATGACTCCATTGTGTTCTGATGGTGAAAATATGGATTGGTTATTTAAAAAATACGTTTAAACACGTTTTTTTGTTCAAAATTGTTCGACCGCAATGCATTGTGGTCTATATTCGCTATCGACGCACGCTAGTTTTTCGCAAAGACTTCTGGAAAATTTCTTGTGTACCTGATTTTGCAATCAGTAGATTCGGACAGCACTAGAAAATGGCGAACGCACAATATAGTGAATAGGGGGAATTCAGGCATTTCTACAGTCTGACACCGCTACGCTTTAGCTGCATTAGCATAATCACAATAAAACAGCTTTGTTTGCGGCATATTAAAAAACAAGCTGATACCGCTAAACAAGCGTTACTGAGACTACGCTAACTCCCAACCTTGTTAGTAACTTGTAAAAAAACACAGTTTTCTTCAGAAGCTTTTCATATTCCTTTGAAAACTCATGCTCCAAACACAATGCCATGACTCCCACAGGTGTTGTTTCCTGCTGTTTTACCCCACGTCCTCACTGATCACGTGTTCTTACCCTCCTCGGTACCTGGCTCCAGACTGTTTTTCTGAATCCTAATGTCCACCTTGGCATGAAGAATGCAGGAGATCCGATTCTTCTGTTCCAGACTGCTAAAATACTGGCTGTTCTTTTGGAAAAAGCCAATCAGTCCTTCAGAAAGCAGAGTGTTGCTTTTTCTTTTTTCTTTTCTAAACATAATATAATGCAAGGGCAGTGCATCTGCTGTTGGTTTTGTTATCTGGCCATTTTCCTCTTGTTCATTTCAGAGGCTTGACTTAAGCTTGTTATTTACTTGCTGCTGTTTAGCCCTGTTCTGTTGTGAAGGAAGCATCCAATTAACCGTGGATTTGGTGGTGTGCGTTATCACATCGGGGCTTCTAGAGTCTCATGCCATCGTTCTGCTTGTGTGGCAGTATGCGAGGGCTTTAGGCCAGCAGCTCTGAAACACTTGTCAAAGCTCAACACAGTACACAGGATAAAAAATACATGCAACCAAGAGAAAGAAGTGCAGCGAATGTTGAGGAGAGAGAGGAGCTTTCCCCATAGGTGTTTGTTTTATGACCATGACGTGACAAAGAATTCACTGAATCATTGTTTGAACTCTAATGCACTCTAGCTTCTCATTAATGAAAGATGCATTTTAGCAATCTTAATTAATATCAATTATTAATTTAAGTTGAATTAATTAATTATAGTTGAGGGATCAAACATGCCTTTTTTCTGTTCAACACAGGAGCCCCACAACTCTCTTCTAAGAAATGAATGAAATGTTTGTATTAGCAGTCAATTACATGTATGGTTAATAAATTAAAGGATTGTTTTTCCTTATAAAAGAAACGGATCAATTTATATTAGCAACTCGTGTTTCATCACACTCATACGTAGATTGTTCTAAACAGAACTGATGCTTTCAGTGTGGAACATCGGAGCTCATGTTAGAAAACAGTCAATTAAAACTTACATTTTTACTCAGTTTCCAGCTAAAAGGTTATAAACAGAAATATCGTACATTGTATTGTAAAATTAGTTTTTTTTTTCAATGAGACATTTTTGTGTAATCAAAAACATTGTTTTTAAGCACTCAAAGCTAAATGGTTTTAAATGATCTAGTAATAACAGTAGATGATAGTATTATTGGTAAGCTTGTTTGAAGAAAGTTGTTTTGTATGGTTTAATTATTGATTAAAGTGAAGATTTCTTCACTCTGTTTAGAAAAAAAGGATTTTGACTGTGTAGAAAATAGAAAAGTGGCTTCTGTTTAGGTTTGTTTGTCCTCTTGGGGTTATGTTTACCAAAAGTATTTTATCTTGACCGTGTTTTATTGCTTAGCTTAAATGCTAAAGCACTGAAAGCAAAAACAAAGTTTCATTTTTTGCACACTCAAAAGTCCTTTATTGGGAAAAAAACAAAACCAACAATTATAATCCTGAAATGTTTATTACATGTATTAATTTGGGTGTGCTTACTGATAGTAAAGTGATTTTGAAAGACACGTGGCTCTGTCAAATGTTTGGTTGGGTGTTATTGTGAATACGCTAACGCAGCTAATGTGTAGCAGTATTGAAATATGGGTTTAAATGTGTTACTAACAAAGTTGTGTGTTAGCGAAGTCACATTAACATTTGTTTAGCAGTATTAGTTTGTCTTTTTACGGGTTCCAAAAAAGGTTAGGTGTTACAGTTATTGTGAATATGCTAATGCAGCTAGCAATTTTAATCTAGCTAGCATGTGAAACACAGCTAACAGTCTGACTTACTGAAGGATTTATCTCTGACTCTTTTGCCATTCTTAATTTGCCCTAGTTTGGCGCACATTAAATAGAAGTCAAAAATAAACTTCTCATTGAATTTACATCTTATAATTATACTACAGAAAATATACTAATTAAAAAAAACATGCTCAAACATGGGAGCTAGCTTTAAACTAACAAAAATTAGATTTATTGCATTACCTGCGATTATGCTAGTGCGAATGCTGTAAGGTGAATTTGGCCGCTGGAAATGCTAGTGAAGGTGCTCAAATTGATAGCTAAAATCACTGATGCTAATAGCGGAAAAAGCTGAAGCTGATAGCAAGCTAAAAATATTAGTTAAATACAAAGTTAGCCTAAAAAACTGAAAAAAGCCCAAGTAAGCCAAAATAGCTAGCATGTCGCTAAAATATTAGCTAAACACCAAATTAAGCTAAAAAAGTCGTCAACTATTTTAATAGTCGATTAGTCATTGATTAGTTGACTAATTAGCCCTACTAAGTAATCAATCTAACTGGAGACCATTTCATTTTTACTAAAAAAGTTACAGCCAAGCATTTACTTCTCTTTAAGTTTGATTTCATAAAAGTTAAGCACCGTCAAAGTTTGACTCAGGCATTGAGTTTTGCAAGCAAAATAGAAATAAGCCATTGTTTAAAAGTGCTCACGCAGTGACACAAAAACCCAAGTATAAGCAAGATGCAGAAAAATCTTACAGGTTCAGCTTTTTATATTTCTTTGATGTATTTTTTGTGCAGACCATTATATTGTTCTTATTTCTTGAACTTCTGGAGTATTTTTTTTTCATTCTGTCTAGTGTTCTTAGTTTGTTCTGCGTAAACTGCCTTCATTTTTCCAGCTTTTCAGAGTACAGACGCTTACCCCCCGAAAACTTTTTTTTTTAAACTTTAAAAAGATTAGGAACATTTGACTTTGAAATGACAGGCTTCTGTGTGATTTTGCTGTTGTAACTTCTTGCTTCTTCCCTCCAACGGGAATATGACATTCCAACAAAACGAAAAGTATTATTTCATTTTTTGAGAATTTTTTATTTTTTAAATTGTTCACACATCAGAGTTTGCTGTACAGACCTCTGCCTGTGTGAAATTGGAAAAACCCAATATTAAAAAAAAAAAAAAGGGGGGAATTGAATTAAAAAGCAATGCACGCTGGGAGATGTCAGTAGCTTTACATAAACTATCGGCTGGATTGTAGAATGTCCAGTATTTAGTTTACTTTGCGCTTAATGTGTATTTTCTTTGTGATTTAATGCCATGAGATCTATAGTCAACATCATTCTAAAGGCACAACACAAAAGATGCTGCTGTGATGAAATATAATGGCATTTACTTAGTTCTAGAAATAGTTGCTTTAAATATATTTGTTCAGTGGTTGTAGAATAGAAACTCTTTAGTCTTTTTATTTGAATATATGCTTAAATGTTTGAAAAACTGTTCGACATTATTTACAGATATGTTCAAATAACTTTATGTTACAAACTATCATAAATATCTAAGTATCTCGGAGACAAATTTTCTCCATGTGTGGTCAAATTTAATTACATTTTTCTGACCACATGTTCACAAAAGAGGTCTTCCTTTTTTGAATTGTTATCCATTTTGAACAGCAAAATCCAAAAAACGAAGTCTTTGTCGTAAAAGCTTCTTACTGTTCATGTACCTCCAGATCGGTGTTTCCTTCTTTAACTGTAAATCACAACAGACAGACGAGAAGAAAAAAAAGGTAAAATGAAGGTGAAATAAAAATAAATAAATAAAAGGAAATCAGTGACTTTTTGGCTGGAGTTCTGTTATAAATATTATTTTTACAGTTTCTTCTATATATGTGAGAAGGACAAAGAGACAGTGAAAAAGCTCTGAAGTGAGCCTTGTTGACAGCGTGGCCTTTTGTTCCTGGAGAGGACAGTTGTTGGATAGAATTGATCTGACTTTAGAGACTAACCATTTATCTTGCTCATTCATATCTGATCTGAGCCTGTCAAGTGCAGACAGCCTCCTCGGAGAAAGACCGTTTGAAGATTAAGTGAAGGGACTCCCCGACCTCTAACCCATGACGCTGTTATTCCAATTTGCGTCCACGTAGCGGACTAGATTTTTTGATTAATGAAATGATCAGAGTTATAAAGAACAAAGAAATGAATAGTTTTTTTTTATTGTTGGCTTATTTCAAATGACTAATCCTCAGGCCAAATTGAACTTCTACTATGATGGAAAAGAGCATGTCATGTTGATATAGAACTATCTTTCTGTGGAACTAATGTGATGGTTTGGGGCCGTCTGCCTCACTGAAAAAAGATGAAGGCTGTCATTATTGGAGGCACTCTCGGTACAAGGATGTATTGAAAAGACACTGTGGGCTGTGAGCTCATGCTTTCGTTGTCTGGAGGATGGAGCAGCCTAACCTTTACCCCGCTGAACACATATGAGGCCAAAACAACCACATCATCTGTTGTAGAGGGGGACCTGGCTGCAGACAAGATGGTGCCTGACATGGACATGGAAATTCTACTCTATTCTAAGAGCTCAGAATTGTTAAAAAACGAAGTTTAAAATGAGGAAAAACAAACTTAATTGTCAATACTTTTTTTGGAGGGGGGGGGTCTTCTGGTTCCCGAGGACTTCCTGTTCTGGATGTTGATGTCTGCTGCCAGGTCTTCTTGAAAGAAAAGGGTATCAGAGCACTACCGGCTGGGATCGTGTTGCATTAACAAACGGTCCTAGCGTTTTTTATTTAAGGCTTTAACCTTAGGACAAACCACGCAAGAGTTGAAGACATAATAAGCTGCATGGCATTGGCAGAGAATGTTGAAAAGAAATGCAACAGTTTTTTCATGGACACAGCCCACGTACCGAGCATCGCCGTTCATCCCACACATCACTTACAAATGTAGAATCCATTTAAAAGGTAAATAAAGACTATTTCCCAGACAGCATTGCTTCAACAAAGGAAATAATGACTAAAAATATCGCTATCTTTTAATATGTTTGGCATCTTTTGTTTATTCATAGCGTTAAAACATGAATAAATATTCCTTTAAAAATGAAATGCTCACAGATCAGCACTGTCACAATCCACAAGTTGATGCTTTTGACTGAGAGTTCTGCCACCTGAGCCATTTTATAAGATGGATGATGATCCTCAAAGGGGCCTCATTAAATCTGTGCTCCAAATAAGCAGCACTCATTTTGCCACAGTACAATTACTCTTTACCACAGCTCATAAATCCCCCAACACTGGATTAGCATGTACGCGCGGTGAGATGAAAGTCGCTGGCAAGTTAGTAAAAAAGCACACCCAAGGTGACGGCAGCCACTGCTTGCATATCAAGAATTTGACTCAAGGTAAAAAGATCGTAATATTTGGGGAGGTTAGAGATTAGAGAAAAGCTTTGGTCTAAATGATTTACTTCCTCTGGAACCATGAAAGAGTCTCCAGAAATCAATAATTGTTGGTCTAAACAACAAAAAGCAATCATCATCACTCCGCAAAAAGTAAAGAAAAAGGCTAAAAGTCAAACAAAAGAGGGAGAGGGTGACCATTTTAACAAGGATAAGAGTAAATTAGCTCTTTTATTTTACTGGAAAAACACAATTGGATCATTAAAAACTGCAAAATGAAGTGTCTTGTGGGTGTTGAATACAAAATACTTAGCAGAGTTGGTTAAGTTGATATTTCAGAGAAAACAGGCATTTTGTGGTACAAGCACCAAATTAAGTATTTTAAGATCCTCTATTTCATAGAAAGAAAAGTCAAAAATTGCAGCCATTCTGGGAAAAATGGCGACTATTCGTTCAATTGTTACAAAAATATTGAGTATCTATTTGCTCCAGTCTTAAAATATATATGTGTCTCCACTACAAACTAACTCCAGAACACTTATTCCACTCAGCATCAAAGACTTGTAGATTCAGGATGATCCTCCATTCATCTATCTTTAAAACATTTGCTTTAATGTTGCAAGACCAACTTTTCTGGTGCACATTTGAAACAAACTGAGCGATTACCACCAAATTAAACAGAGAAATGACTAAATTATTTCGCTACTGCTTTTCGTTTCATTTTGTTAGACTTTAAGATATTTCTTCAGCATGTTTGATCTTCATTTTTCTTTTTTTTTTTAAAGGATAAGGTGTTTTTTTCTGCCTGTTGCATGTGTCAGGCTCATTGTGTACATGCATTGAATAAACTTCTGAGTAAAACTGAACAGCTTGATTTGTCACATTCATTTCCAACTTAATGGATGGTCAGGCAGCGACACAGGCAGAAATAACTCGGAAAGAAGGGCGGTGTCCATCCGGGAAATCTTCTTCTGACTGCTCTCCTGGTGGGCTTTAGCTAATGCTCTTCCTTGATCTGACATTTATTTAAGGATGTTTGTCCTGGATCGCAGGGTGTTCATGGTGGGTGAGCCCATTAAAGAGGTAAGCCCAACTTCTATGTCTGTTCTGATTTGTGTTTCTCTCTCTTTTCTCCAGTGATCTGTGAATAGAGTCGGACACTAAAGGACTTCTCCAACACTCAATAGACATCTGACTCCAGGACTCCAAATAGGTATGTCAAAATGTTTAAACTTGTTCATTTACTTCCTTAACCCTACGTGACCATATTTATTGTGTATGATCCACACTCTTGTCTTATAAGACCCCTATCTCATTAGTATGATCCAAACTATTCTTAAGAACCCATTGGATATAACTTGGTCAATGTTTTCTGCCCTGCAGTTCATCATCACTTCACTTGGGGCAGTAGAGGGGGTTTTCCTGCTCAATTCAAAATGGCTGCTTCTATGAAACGTTTGTAACACTTTTGGTGGAAAACTAATTTTCAAAACTTTATGGTGACTTATTTTTAACATTTTATATATTTTTTAAACAACTACTTGCTGTATTGAAAGAAAGCAAAATTTGGTGATTATTAGTTCTTTATAATACAGTTAAACTAAATTCAAAATGTGGATTACATTTTAGACAGAGGGTGAAAAAGGAGCTTTTTTTTAACACTTTTACTTTTGCATCTGAAACTAACCTGAGCAAACACTTACCATATATTTTGCACTATCTATATGTTATTAAAAAAGTGTGTGGATTTCATCAGAGGGTTAGAAAATCCTCCTAAATATAAAATAATATTTTATGACAATTGTTTGATGTAGTGTCCACATCTGTGAACATCACATTTTTCTTTTCACAGTTAATTCTGCTTAACTGGGGCTCTGTGGCGACTTGGTTAGCTAAACTATTAGCTTGGGTTTTAAATTGATAAATATGTCTAATTCAGGTTCATCTTGTAAAAAAATAAGCAAAACTTATCAAAAACTATAATTCTTTGAACTTGAAATAAACAAAAAATGTCTTTTAACATGGATTCCACAATGTGAATAAGATGGGCTGATATCATTTTTTTCTGGCCAATACCAATAACCAATATTTCCCTTGCACAGCTACAGCCAATATTTGCAGATATCGATATTTAAGTGTCTACAAAAGCATAAAGTTTAGGCGTCGATTTTTTTTTCTCCGTTTCAAATGCATGATCACATTGTACCTCATCTCTCACAAACATTTATCTGAAAGTAGCCAGAGTAATATCTGCAAATTTTTTAAAAATCTGACCAAAACTGAATCTCAAATTGTTCAAATATCGTCCGATACCGATACTAGCACCGATATATCGCTCATCTCTAATTTTAGATTCAAACCTTAATAGCACTGATGATAAACCTTGTAGTTCAGCATTTAATGCAAACACGTATCTGTTATATTTATCACAAACAGGCGAGTATTTGCTGAGTAGTACCCTCAGGGTTGCACTGAAGCTCCAGGCTTCATCTGCAGCGCCAACAAATGTTTACTCTCCAGACAATCACCGACACACTTATCAAAATCCATATCAGTTCTGCTGATTTGGTGCAGAAACAGCTCCCTCAGCCCAAGTAGTTCTAATCAAAATCACTCAAAGGAGTAGTCATTAACGTTTTTCAAGATTCGACTTCAGTGATATGGAATTTTTAATGAAAGCCACTTTAGAAGAAAACGCTTCCACATTGCTAACTCATTAGCGAATACTAACTGGGAGCCTGTGAAATTGTCATTCTTGAACAGACATACTTAAAATATAACAAGTCTAACTAACTTATCCAATAAGTTGAAACCACTTTTTAGCTTTTTAAACTGGTGGGCTGCACAGTTGGATTATAGAAACCCCCCAATTGGAAGTCATTAGTGGATAGATCCAATCATGGGTTTATTTATAGAATTGGTGGTTTAAAGGTCTAAAAAAGGTTCAAGTTTAGGTGATGTTAAGTACCGTATGCAAAAAAAGCAAATTAAACTAATTTATTGTAACCCATTAATGCTTGACTTTAATTCCAATTACATCAGAAAATATAAAAAATTTTGATGCTAAATTAAGGATAGTCTTGGATTTAGCAGCTTGCAAAATAACAACACACGGCATGAAGAGGTTAAGGCTTAGGGATAAGAAAAATGAGAGTGATGTCTCTCATTTGTCTTATCCCGCATCCTCAAAGGATTTCATTCGACATTTCTTTTGTTGTCACACTCGTAATGCCATGAGCAGAAAACTGCGTGATTCAACCCAGATGCTCGGCGGATCAGATAGCACTCTGTAATCACCAGGTCACCAAGTGTTTCTTTACTTGATTTAATTTGGGTGGAATATGCCCCAAAAAGCAAAAACAGAAGTTTCTGAGTTGTGTTTTCATCACAAGACTGCTTTCGTGCAGTTTTTCACCAATCTGCAAGCAATAAACACATTTTACTCAGGTTGATGATTTTTATATTTATATCTATTTCAATGGGAAGCGGTGGGCCTTGGTTGACAATGCTCTTGCACCATGACCAACACTGTGGAGGAATGTTGGCTCATCCATTTTCATCACTTCTTTTTTTCTGCCTTCACTGTTCTTTATTAATCACCATTTGAACTAATAATGAATTTTTCTTTACATTTCTCCCAAAAGTGCAACTTTTACATATCATTTTTTACATCACTTTTTTTGGTGCTGCGACTTATATTGCAAAGGAACTTATAGAGACAAAAGAATAAACAGTAAAATAGAAAGCAAGAAGACTTTATGGTTTTCATAACGGTTGTCATAAAGGGCAACAGTGACACGGAATGACCTGGAAGGTGTCAGAAACATCTAACCACCATGCATAAGTGCACCACTTCACTGCCAAGGTTGGATGTTTCTAGTCACACCTAATGAGTCTGGTTATGTTTTTCCTCATTTGCCTTTCATGTCTCCTTTTCAATGGATGTATTCTGGGAAAACAAGGCAATGGAGAAGAAAAAAAAAAAAAAACTGTGACCGGTTGAAAATGAATGTGATTATGCTGTGGAAAGGACTGTGCTGAACAATGTGTGGAAAGAAATTGTCTCTCTGTGCTCCCTTGCTGCCTTGAGGCATAACACAATTAGACTTTAGATTGTTTTTCCTCTTCTTCTGCCCATCTGATTTCTGCTTCTGCCAAACTATTCTCTTTCATCTGCTTTATTCCTCTGTATTGTCATAATGTAGCAGACCCTGAGTGCTCTCACAGATCACTGGTACAGCTTATCAGTGAAGTGGTGCCGCTTCAAATTAGGTCCTTTAATTTAGTCTCTCTACATTCATTCTCAGCATTACACTTTCAGGGGAAAAGGCTGCAGCAGTGGAAGGGAAAGATAAATATAGTCTAGGTGAACGGACCCAGAGTAGAACATGCAAACAGAATGCTGGACTTTCTATTTGAGGAAAAAAAAAGTATATATTTACAGTTCTGAATAGTCATTTAGCTTTTTTATTCAAGTTTAGTTGTATTGAAAACACACAATTCCATTAAAGACTTAACAGATGTGAGTTAAATCCACAACAGATGATACACTCAGAGAAAATGATTGCACTCGGTCTGTGGGTTATTGTTGGATCACATGTTATAATGGTACCTGATTGAAAGAAAGAAAATAATCTTAAAATGATCATTCATAGCACATTCAGCTCATTTTTACTGTAGCTGACTTCAGCTAAATAATTTACCGAAACCATTTCTTCTACAGTACTGGATGAGTAATTGCGTGTTTAGAATCATTTGTGTCATTATTCCTGCTATCGTCCATATTGTATGAGCTCATTCTTTAACAAAACATTTAGACACACAGTGGAATTAGACAATAATGCAAACACCGTATTTCCACTGGAACTTTAAGCTACGGGGCATAAATAATTTACTCCTCAACTTAGATGAACAACTTCAGAGTTGCATGAAATTTTCATGTTTCTCTGGGAAAGCACGTCACGTATTACAGTGTGTTTGGTCCAAGCTGAAACTACATGAAAACAGTGAGACTGAACAGTCCAAGTGGAGGGTTTTCTCTTCTCTTTGCACTGTCACGGAGCGTCTGCTCACTTCAGTGACTGTTTCAGGTTCCTCCTGGCCAAAACCATCCCACAGCGTGACGGACCGTCACACTCTTTCTCTGTCCACCACATTCGGCGTACCATCAGTGAACGGTCTATGTTATAAGCTGTGTCATTTGTGAGGCGCACCAGACTATAGGGGGCATTAAGCGAGACAAAAGAGAAAGGCAACTCTGTTGAACGTGCGTTCACGGTAGCTCCAGAACTTATTTGTAATACGTTAGCAGCATTATTCACAAGTCCTTTCACAAAGTCTGTAACTCCCAACATTGTTTGTAACATGTAACTAGGGCTGCCACGATTAATCGACGACTAATCGACTATTAAAATAATCAACGACTAAATTATTGGTTGATAAGCATTACTCTATATCATATGGAGTCGGAGTGTAGTAAAGTTGAAAGTTATAACGGTGTCATGCTAGTTTTTTTTTTTTATTTTGGCACTTATTAAGGTTTTTTTTAGGCTATTTTGAAGTTTAGCTAATATTTCAGCTACACGCTAGCTGTTTTGGCTAACTTAAGCTTTTTTATGTTTTTAGGCGACTTTGGAGTTTAGCTAATATTTCAGTTGGCTATCAGCTTTAGCCATTTCAACTACTAGCTTCAGTTATTTCAGCTATCAAAGTTCAGCATCTTCAGCTATTAGCACTAGCATCTTCAGCGGCCAAACTTACATGCATTCACATTAGCATTATCGTTGGCAATGCTATATATCTAGTTCATAATTATAATTTTAGTTTTATACTGTTCAATAAATGTTTTTTGTTTGACACCCCTTCCTTATAAAGCGCATAGTCTTTTTTTAAAGAAATGAAGATGTCTTATTTTGCACAAAATACAGTTTATCAGAATACTTTACCTCTGTACAAGTTTAAATTTCAAATAAACAATTTTAAAAATAAAAAAAAAGAATTTCAGATTAGCTTCATGAATCCAGAATTTGACTAAAAATGTACTGAGCTTCTCTTTGTACTGTCCTTCAGGACTTCAGTTTACAAATATGTCAATGTTTGTATGGATGCTTCATCATCTATGGTGGTATTATCATTTAACCTCGATTAAAAATGATCTATTTGTGGTCAGAACTGAATGTTGTGACAGACTTTCAGCTAAACATGGCAGATACTGCAGAACCATCCTCTCTATGACATTTTATGATAAAATTATGTTCACGCTTTGGTTATAAATGAAAAACAGAGAAAAATTGTCCGTTGTGTTACTCAAGCTTTACAGCAAGCTGGTATAAAGTCTCATATATAGCAGCCAGATTCTGTCTTTGAAGTGAATTGTATATTGCTATGGTATATGTACCGTTGTAAAGAAAATGATTACTATGAGGTTGGAGGGCTTCTCTTCACATCACTGTAGGGATTGGTACCTACAGGGTCTGCCTGTGCCAAACCAACCCAGCAAAGAAATCCGGCCTTTCTGCATAAGCAGCAGAACATAGAATCTATCTACACCAGTAAATCACTATTCATACGTGTTGACCCTCATCAGCCTTCTGTCATTGTATTCAAGAGCATTTTGAATATTTTTATTTTTTCTTGTTTTTTCTATTTTCTTTTATTATTATTATATATATATATATATATATATATATATATATATATATATATATATATATTTTTTTTTTTTTTTTTTTTTGTCCGGCCTGGAGCATAAACACCAGCGCTGGGAAAAGAAGTAGATTAATTTGACACACAAAATGTCAGCTTGGAGGACTGGAGCACAAGCAGCAGTCATGAATCACGATAACTTGTTGAAATGAAATGATTTCTGGGTAATTACTTTTTCAATACACCGGCAAAGCAGTCAGAATGAAATCCAAGTGAATTTGACATTTGTGGGGGGAGGGGAGGGGAGGGGGAAAAATAATCCATCTGCTGGAAAACATGAAACCAACAAGTGTGGATCAGATCCAGATTAACTCAAGTGCATTAGCAAACATAGTGAAGACATTTTAAACAATGTCATGATTATAATAGGCGTGTTTTGTTCCTGATAATACTTAAAGCTTTGTAAATGATAGATGAAGTTGTTTCATAATACAGAGAATGTGACTGCTGAGACGTATTCAGAGAGGATTTTATTATTTTTTTTAGCATAATTGTAAGATCTTTCAGTATATGACATAACCTCTCTTGCTTATGTAATGTTTACACGCAGTGGAAAAATCTATAGAAGGAGGTCAATATGAAGAAAGACATGGAGTACGCTTGCTGATTTCTACTGAGAAGCTGAATTGAAGTAAATGTGATGTTTCTTTGAGGTTCTGGAAACAACTGCCGCAAAAAAGCTGGGAAGTTCGGTCGCTGCTTCACTCCCAACAGATTTCGGGCTAGCTATGGGCTACCGCAGCGCGCTACATGACATTATGATGATACGTTATTAAAATGTCACTGTAATGATACAAATTTTCCCTGACATTCAGCAGTATCTCATGAATTGAACTGATAAAACATTTCTACACGGGTAGGGTGGAAATATTAGACATAAATCAGTCAGTAAAAGCTCTGAGGATTGGTAGCATGCAATTATAATCTACTTGAGATTGTCAGATTTTGTAAAGCCTTTCGTTCTCGTCAGAGCAGTTGGACTTGTATAGAGGGTGGGATGTGTCAGACAAACGAAAAGGCGGAGGACTCTCTGAAAGCGGCGATGTGTCAGCGGAGCTGTTGTTTGGGACTCATACTAAAAACGAAAGCAGAGAAAAGCTTTCAGACATGTTACCGTGATGCTGCTGCATCTCCTGGACCGTAGACAGCTGCGACCCAAGAAAGAGCTGAGTCCCTTTGTTCTTTATATACTTTCTACACATCTAAATTTAGCTGCCAAACACCAAAAGGTTTAAAAGTATCCCCGGCTTTGTCTTTAGAAGTGGTATTAGTGGGCCGCTGAGCCAACTTAGTCCTTAACCTCTATAGCCGGCTTTGGATTCAAATCAGCTTTTTGAGTGGAGTAACCATAGCAACCGTTTACTTACTGTAACCGCTGCGCAGCCTTTGCAGTCTGGGATGCAGGCCAATTGATTGTCTGAAGGTGTGTTTCCATAAAAGCAAAAGGTTTTCATTCATGCAAAACTCATTTGCAGAATAATGATGTGCAGATTTCTGTCATTAATTCTGACTTCACTGCCGGGTTTCTCATCGCTTTTCATCTCTGTGAGTCCTGACATTTACAGAATATCTCTGTGTTTAAATGACAAAAATACAAATCATTGCCATAAAATATATTCAAAAGGTTTGAATTTTTTTGATTTTGTAGACAAAATGCTGGCCGTGGTGCAGCGGTAGAGCGATCGAATCCTGATTGGAAGATATAGGTTTGATTCCCGCTTTGCTTACCCAAGTGTCTTGGACAAGACACTGAACCCCACATTGCTTTTTTCAACTTGTCCTGTCCAACAGCTGAGCCAACAGATACGGGCTGAGAGCCTGTAGTGTTGGGCAGATTTTACTGTCACAACAGGAGTTTATTGAGTATAAACCCCTGTTGTATTTCATTCTATTTATATTGATCAGTTTGTATTTCTTTTTTTTTGGTGCACCAGTGTTTGGAGGCGGAGCCGTCATCAGTGTGTGAATGTGTGTGTGACTGTAACACCCTTTGGGCCTTCAAGGAAGGTAGAAAAGCGCTTTACAAGTACGTATATGCCATTTACCATTTACAGTGGAACCTTGCGGTTCACCTTTCGAGGACTCGCTGTTTTGCTGATTCTTTTTTCTTTTGCAGTCTTGCATGTTTATTATTGGGTGAATGCTTTATAACAGGGGTCTCCAACTGGCGGACCGCAGTCCGGGTCCGGACCCCAAGACCCTTTCATCCGGACCGCCAAGCATTTTTAATAAAAAATACGATTTTTCAATCATCTTTATTTTCTGAACAGGCGCCCGCGAGGACAGCTACGTTTAGACCGGGGTCCTTAAACCGGCAAAAGCTCAAAGCGGCGTTCCAATGTATACAGAGTTGGAACGTAAAGTCAGCGCGAGCAGACAACACACAGACGGTAACAGCAAAACAACGGGCTTACGAGTGTTCACTACGAGTGGATTTTGGGTAAACACAAAAAGTGACTGATTAAATGATTAAAGAGTGTATGGAGGTGATGACAGAAACAATTTTGCAATAATAGGGATACAGCTTCAAGAAAAGGTCCGACAGATTCCCCATTAGTCAACAAGAGCCGAGTTGCTTTTCAGAGATGTGCAGGGATATGGAGCTACATTGGTGCCATTATTATTTGAAACCCAAATAAAGCAAATTAAAAAGATATTGGTGTTTGGCCAAAAAGTTTAAATGTCAGAAAATGTTTTCTATTTAAAAGTTAAGTTAACTTCAGCTTCAAATGTTAAATTTTATAAGGATTCAAAATAAAATAAATTTTAAAAACTTTTTTTTTTTTTTTTTTTTTTGTTTTCAAATATGAAAATTTAAGTTTAAAAACTTTTGGCCCTGTTGTGGCGGGGCTAACATGAAGAACCAATCAAAATGGATGAGGGTGGTAACTTCAGTTCCGGTGTAGAACGGTGTTTTGGATACACTGTGTTTGTACGGGATAAAACTCTGCTCTTTACACCCGTCTTGGGACAACTTTAGACTATGGTCGTACAGCCAATACAGCCCTCCTCTGACCGTAATTATCTCAGCTCTAGGAGTCAGTGAAGACACAGGGAAGTTACCACTCTCATTGAGTTCCTTTGTGTTTTTATTTTCGAAAAAGCAAAAAAAAAAAAAAAAAAAGAGTTGAAACTGGAAAAAAAAACTGAAACTGATTCAATTTGGGAATTAAAATTCTGAGTTTGAAACATAAAAAAAGAGACCATTTGAAGCTGAAAATAATTAAGCTTTTTTTAGAATAGTTAAAAGTTTCGTACATTTCAAATTCTTATGGCCAAATTTTGTTTCAAATAATATTGGCCTCAATTTAGCTCCATACAGTTCCAGCTGGGCACAACCATTCAAAGTGCCATCTGCATCTCTTTAAGTCTGTTTTGTTGTTTACCTTTATGTATATGTGGCATTATTTACAATCTACTTTTAAGTGTTGTAAAACAGAAAGTTAACATTGGCACAAGAAAAGGGATTAATTATGAATAATTTTTGAGGTACGTTCATATTAACTGTTGCACTTTAAGTGAAATCAAGCATAATTTTAGTTTGTGAAAGAGCACACATTGCACTACAAGGAAGCAAGTTTATTAGGATTTTTTTTTTTTTTTTTACTCTACAATGTATGAACATGTATGTATTTTTGTACATAAATGAATGAGAGAAATATTTGTTGAGACAACAAGCTAAAAGAGTTCTTTGCTAATTTAACTAGACATTGTGATGAGACAAAAGAACAGAAAAGCCAAATATTGTCTGTATGTTTTTGCATGTTCGGACCTCGGTCTACGAAGCGGACAGAGGTACTGGACCTCTCGCCAAATTAGTTGGGGACCCCTGCTTTATAACATTCACACTGATTCTCCTGCTCCTTCCATACATTTTTTTGGCACATAAAAACTCAATCAAAGTTTAATTTCAGCAATCGTGACAAAAAATTAAGCTCATTCAGGACATTACTGCCTGTACTTTTGTTATTGTTATGTTTAAGATTTTATGCCATTTATGTAGATTTTCAGCCCATCGAAAATGAATGGACAATTCTTCAAAACTTTTTTCACTTTAGAAACTTTTTATCAAAATATTCAGCAAGTTTAGGACATTCTTGCTTGTACTTTTGGTATTCATGCCTTTAATACATTTCATACATTTAATATAAAGAAGTTTTTCAAAAGTTTATGCAATATTGATATCAAAACGTTCAGGACATTATTCAGCAATTATATCAGATTGCTTCAGCATCTTTAGCTAACAAATTGAGCAGCTCCTGTAAGCATTCACATTAGCATACTCACAGGTAATGCAACGTTTCTAATTATTATTATTTACAAATCATTGTGTTCTGCGTCTCGATTGGCTCTAGACCTTGTCTCTTTGTCATGTCTCTTATACAGAACAGTTTACCAAATCTCCGTACTTGAATTTTTAATACAATCTTTAAGTGTATAAAGTGTGTAGTAAGAAGTTTTACCGCCTTAAAACATTGATAATCCTATTTTGTGGATTCCACCTGTGGTGGGTTATTTTCAGAAGGTAACCCCGCGATAAATGAGGGAACACTGTCATTGCTTTTATTAGTATACGAAACTGTGTTAATAATTATTTAATATTTTTATTTATTTATTTCACCTTTTTTTAACCAGGAGAAACTCATTGACATCACAAATCTCTTTTGCAAGAATGTCCTGGCCAGCAAAACATTTAACAAATATTACAGGACAGACAAACAATTACACATTACTGATTACACATTAAAAGTAATAAAGTAACTAAAGTAAATAAAAAAAATATATAATAATAATAATTTCATATAAAACATTTACACGATGAAGACTGACTCTGTAAATATCTAAAAGCCTCTTGTACATGTGAAGTGATATCTTATTTTCAAGCCCAATTTCAGCCTGTATCAGAAACGTTGCAGGTGACAGGAAATAACACACTCTTTTACTCTCAAAACTCTTCAGCAGTTTATGCAAATAATGCTAATCCAGTGGATTCTGAAGCTGTTTTTCAAAATCAGTTGGTTTGCATAAATTACATGAACACTTCATGACAGTGAAGTCGTCTAAATCAGCACAAAGTTGGTTTTCTCCACTTTAGACTTGACTACAATTACAGTAGCGCTAAAGGGTTAATGAAGTATTTGAACCTGAAGATCAGTGAGACTGTGGTAGACAGCAGTTGTGTTCATTGAAGACCAACGTGCTGATGCAGTAATGATGCAGTGAACTGGTGACCTGTCCAGGGTGTACTCTGCCTTTGCCCTGATAGCTGGGATGCACTCTGGCAACCTTGGTGACCCGGCACAGAACCAAGCAAGAATAGAAGATGGATGCTAATAATAACTGCGTTTAGAAGAAAACTCCAGGGATTCAAACCATGATGTAGATAAATCCTTACAAGGGCTAAAGGAAAAACTAAAAAGTGTTCATCCACATCTCTGCTACTGCATTACATCTACGTTCATCCTCAATGCAAGGATTTACATGTTCTGTCCATAAATCACCCATGAAGGATCATCAGTATGGGTGAAAATCCATCGTTCGTTATAAATAAATTCAATGTGCTGTACCCCTTTCTCAGATTTCTGCTTCTAATATGGAAAAGGAAGCTTTTACAGCATCCATAAGATGTTTGAGAGACATTGATTAGAGGTTCATAAAGTGTTTGTAGGACGTTCATGAGACATTCATAAGGCCCTTGTAAGATGTTCATAAGACATTTGTGAGACGTTCATAAAACATCCATAAGACGTTTTTAAGAAGTTCGTAAGACGTAGAGTAGATGTTCATAAGATGTTAATAAGACACTCAAAATACATTTGTAAGATGTTCATTAGAAATTTTTAAGATGTTTGTAAGATGTTCATAAGACATTTGTAAGACGTTTTTAAGATGTTTGTAAGACATTTGTGAGATACTCATAACATATCCATAAGATGTTTGTAAGAAGGTCATAAGACGTTGATTAGATGTCTATAAGATGTTCATAAGACATTCAAAAGACATTCATAAGACGTTTTAAGATGTCCATAAGACATTCAAAAGGTGTTCGTAAGACATTTGCAAGATGTTCATTAGAAATTTATATAATGTTCATAAGATGCTCATAAGACATTCACAAGACGTTTGTAAGACATTTGTAAGATGTTCATAACACATCGATAAGATGTTTGTAGGAGTTTGTCAAACGTTGATTAGATGTTTATAAGATGTTAATAAGACATTCATAAGATATTTGCAAGATATTCATTAGAAATTTATAAAATGTTCATAAGATGCTCATAAGACATTCATAAGACGTTTGTAAGACATTTGTAAGATGTTCATAACACATTGATAAGATGTTTGTAGGAGTTTGTCAAACGTTGATTAGATGTTTATAAGCTATTCATAAGACATTCATAAGACATTTGTAAGATGTTCATTAGAAATTTATAAGATGTTTTTAAGATGTTCATAAGACATTTGTGAAAGGTTCATAATGTATCCATAAGATGTTTGTATGAAGTTCGTGAGACATTGATTAGATGTTCATAAGATGCTAATAAGACATTCAAAAGACATTTGTAAGATGCTCAGAAGACATACATGAGATGTTAGGTTACATATTAGAATGTTCTAGTTCTAAATGTTAGATAATGTCAGCGAACCATAAATAACAAAAATGTAACAAGGACACAGTCTGAAACTGCGAAACATCTGTTCTGGAGGAGTTTAAGTTAGAAGATATTCAGGTAATTAAAGTCAATCATAAGATGTTCTTAAGATGTTTATAAGACACTCCAAAGATCTTTAGAAGACTATGGTAAGATGTTTGTAAGATATTCATAAGGTGTTTGTAATATGATCAGAAGACGTTTGTCTGTAAGATGCTCCTGGTGTGAATATCCGATTAATTAAAGCAAAATCTGTTCTCTCACATCTGAGGCGCCCCTGCTGCCTCTTTGGTCTGAATTGGAGGTAATTCTGGGGAATTTAAATCAATGGAGAGACTGCAGCCTCTGTGTCAGCCATGTGAAAACACAGTTCAGGAAGTCACTAATAGGCCAGTTATCTTTAGCACTATTCTGTTTGAAAAGGAAAAAGAAAATGAGTAAGACAGTGACATTCTCTAAAGAAACAGAGCTGCTAGTGGATCATTCCGGACGGATAAAGACAATCTTCTACACTTCAGCATTCAGCTAAATTCGGCTAACTTAGTTACTTCTTCGTGAACATCAAAAAGACTTTCTAGCAATTTATTTTTAGAGGTTTTTATTTTTTTACTGAAAGGAATTTAAAGCAGAATATCTGATAAATGAAGAGCAGCACTGATGTAAATGAGCTCTTTAATATTGCATTTCCACAACCTGCATCAGGTAAACATTCTAAATAGAAAATAATTGTAATCCCTTTGTGTGGCAGCACAATATTTCACATTATCTGGCTCAGCCTCAGCCAGAACTCTGCATGTTGCATGTGATTGCCTATTTAATCCAAAGTGCACTTCTGCATTGCAAATAGAATCATACATTGATTAGAACATTAAGTGAGAGAGCACACGGCATGCACTTGTCTTTTTAAAAATATTTCATCTTGAATAAAAGACAGATAAAAGGCCCTTTAACAATAGCTGATTCCTAATCCTTTCTTTTTTATGCAACTTCATGGTCTAATTGCAAACCATGTTCTGTACTTGGAAGAGTCTTAAGGTGAACATCGTGTATATTTCTTTGCATTAAGATCTGCAGTGACTTGCATGTTTGGGGTTTCAGCCTCATCGTCTTGTCTCCTTTGGTCAGGGCAGGACTGTTGGCTCTCTGAGTCACACCGTGTGCTCTGCAGACGGCTGTAATAGAGACGTTTTTGGATGAAACTCAGCTGTGAGACAAATGCTCCAAACCGCATTGGCCGGCGTTTTGGAGCTGACGTGTTCTGTGGAGAAAATGTCAAATTTCTACTGTAAATTAATTTCACTACACAATTTTCTTTTTTGGGGGTAGATTTGGGGGAGCATTATGGATTTAAGGTAAATCAACTTTTTTTGACATGTTTAAATGTTTGGAGAATGTTTGGGTGTTTGGAGAATGAATTGATTGAGGTGTGCCAACATGGCGGATGGCAGAGCAGCAGCGGTGAGTCCAGATGAGAATTCACGACAAAAAGCTAATACGACCAATGATCTGGACCCACGGATTCTGGGTCAAACCTCGGCAATCATCACTGACCTTAAAGAAGATATCCGTCGCCTAAAAGCCGAGCTGGAGATGAAAGACGCTCTCCTCTCAAAGTTCATGGAGGTCTCCTTCGTGCAGTCCAAACGGCTAACCTCGCTTAGCGCCGCTCTCCAGGACACAGCTCCGTGGGATCCATCCACCTGCCCGCGGCCTTCTTCCTTCTCCACTCCCAAACAAAGGTCCCTGGATGAAGACGTGGTGGTCCGATTGCCCAGAAGAAGCTTTGATGAGACTCAAAAGCCAGTTCCGCTGAGTCTCTCAAACCGCTTCGCCAGTCTGGCTGTGGATTCTCCGGGTCCTCCTGCAGCGAACACAGCGGCGTTGTTTCCATCTGACCTGGGCTCTATCGCCGACTTCCCCGTTCTTCAGAAAGAGGCCGCGGAGATCCCGAAGATCCCGGTGGAACACGGAAGGACCGCGGCGAGCAGCGACCCGGCTCGAGCACCGAGGATTACCGCGAAAGCCTCGTCCGCTCCTGACAGGAACTACAAGCTGGAGCTCCCCGCGTCCTCCTGGCCAACAACATCTTCCTCAACATCTTCCACCCGCCGTCGGATCCTGAAGGAGGCAGTCCGGTTCCACTCCAGCGGTGCCCGCGCCCCGCCACCATCGCAGACTGCAGACCGACACCAAGGTGAGGCTGCCGCCGCGATCATGCGGGTCCGCTCCCCCCCCGCGGTCAGACACCACTACCGTCTCACCTGTCGGCGTTTCACCTGCTCCCGCGTCTCCTCTTCCTCTATTTGCCCCGACGACAGCGATAATCGGGGATTCCATCATAAGGAAAGTCCGCTTTTTTAACGCGGTGACTCACTGTTTCCCCGGAGCCACAGCGCTGGACATCCTGGAGAAACTTCCAAACCTGCTGTGCTCTTTCCCTTCCTCAGTCAGGAGACTGATTTTACATGTCGGTTTTAATGACACTTCTTATCGTGAGTCTGAAACGACCAAGAAGGCCTTTTTTGAACTTTTTAATTTTTTAAAATCATGCCCATTGACTGTTTTTATTTCGGGACCCCTCCCTCCCTCTCCCGCGGCCAGGGCCGTTTCAGCAGGCTGCTGAGTCTGAGCACCTGGCTCCAGTCTGCATGTGGCCAGAGCGGATTTATTTTTATTGACAATTTTAACCTGTTCTGGAACAGACCATCTTTTTACAGAACTGATGGAATCCACCCCAGTTCACTGGGCAGCAATATTTTAACAGCGAACATCAGACACTATGTCCAGACATCACCTGCCCCTGTCATGTCAACACCAGTCCAGAACACATCTTCATCTGTGCAGACACCTCTGTGTGGAAATAATTGACTGGATTTTGCACCTTTCGCCCATATTTCCCCCAAAAATGCATCAACTTCCTTTCCAAGGCCTGTTTCCCGCCCAGCAAATCCCATAAAGACCATCATCACGGACAGGTCTTCTGTGAGGAGGCGTGTTGGGAGGATACCAAACATTCACAACCTTCGCCCACTAAAGGAGGCAACAAAGCCTGAGGAAGAAGTTATCATAACCAATAATCCACCACCATCTTTTAACATGGCCCTTTTCAACGTTCGGTCTCTCTCTAATAAGACCTTTATTGTAAATGATTTTATCTTGGACTATAACATTGATGCTCTCTTCTTAACTGAGACATGGCTGAGCACGGAAGCACCCACTGTTCTCACGGAAGCCTCTCCACCTGATTTTAGTTTTGTTTTTTCAACCAGGGAGGGCAAAAGGGGTGGTGGTACTGCATCCATAATGTCCAACTCCTTTGCAGTAAGGCAAATATCATTAGATCAGTACCCCAGCTTTGAACACCATGCCTTTGTTTTTAACAGCCCCCCAATTTTATGCATCACAGTATATAGACCACCAAAACCAGACACTGGTTTTATCGAGGAGTTTTCTGAGTTTTTAGCGTCTGTCCACACTTCCTTCAACATGATTTTAATTACTGGTGACTTTAACCTTCACGTAGACCGGGAGTCGGACTATTGCGCCACTCAGTTTATTGATTTGTTAACTTCTCTGGATTTTAAACAACATGTCATGCAGCCGACTCACAACAGGGGGCACACACTTGACCTTGTCATCAGTCATGGTTTACCCACTAGTGTGTCCTCTGTTGTGGATCTGGCTGTATCTGATCATTACTGTGTGCTTTTTACTATCACTGGTTTTAGAAAACAAGAGGCTTCTGTGAGAACGGTGAGGAAACGCTACTTAACTCCTGAAGTGGTCGAAAGTTTTATTTCATCTGTTCACTCTGTCCCTCCACTTGTCTTACCAGCCCCCTGCGATCTAATTTTAGAAAGTTTTAACAACAAATTAAGATCCTGTCTCGATTCTGTTGCTCCACTTAAAACAAAAAGATTAATATTAAACCAACACCCCTTGGAGAACAGCTGAAATTAAACAATTGAAGAGACAATGTAGAGCCGCAGAAAGACAATGGAGAAAACACAAGCTTGAAATAAACTATCAGGTATACCAAAATCTTCAAAAACTATACAACCAAAAATTAAAACAGACCAGAAATTCATACTTTGCAAACATCATCTCCGAAAACAAAAACAATCCTAGAGTTCTATTCAATACAATCAAATCTTTAATCAACTCAGACAATAATAAAAACCCAATACCAACTTCCCCTTCATTGTGTGAGGACTTTGCAGACCATTTCAGGAGTAAAATTGATTCTGTACGATCAAGCGTTTTAAATGATCAGAAAAGCCTTTTTATGGAAAACGATGCCTTAATCTTACCTGAGGAAGCACTGGACAGTTTTGACCTAGTTGATGCTGCAACACTTGGTCGAGTTTTCTCCCAAGTTAATCCAACAACCTGTTTTTTAGATCCCATCCCCACAACACTTTTTAAATCATTTTATGGATCTTTTGAGAGCGAGATTTTAAATATCATGAACTGCTCTCTTCAGACAGGGGTTTTTCCTTCTGCCTTTAAAACTGCAGTGGTGAAACCCCTTTTAAAGAAAACAAACTTAGATCCCACAGCTCTTAATAACTACAGACCAGTGTCCAACTTACCATTTTTAAGCAAGATTTTAGAAAAGCTTGTTTTTATTCAGTTAAATGAGTTTCTCTCACAGATCAACATCTTTGAGGTAAACCAGTCTGGTTTCAGAAAGAACCACAGCACAGAGACGGCCCTGTTAAAAATCGTTAATGATATTAGGTGCGCCTTGGATTCAGGTCAGATCTCAGTGTTAGTTCTACTAGATCTAAGTGCTGCTTTTGACACTGTTGATCACCTGATCCTATTAAACAGGCTCAAAAGCCTTGGCCTTTCAGGGACTGTACTCGAGTGGTTCAGATCATATCTCATGGAGAGAAACTTTATGGTAAGCATGGACACTTACTTCTCTGGGGTACACAAAATTAAAAGTGGTGTTCCTCAAGGCTCAATCCTTGGCCCCCTGCTTTTTAACATCTACATGCTTCCTCTGGGGAATGTCATCAGGAGGCACAACATCAGCTTTCACAGCTACGCTGATGACACCCAGCTGTACATATCCATGTCTCCTGATGACACAAAGCCAATAGAAACCCTTTTTAATTGTATTTTAGATGTGAAATTATGGATGGCTAAAAATTTTCTGCAGCTCAACCAGGAAAAAACTGAAATTTTAGTTATTGGTCCTGAAGCCAAGAGAGAGAAACAGTGTTTCAAACTTACAGAACTTTCATTATGCTGTTCAGAAACAGTTAGAAACCTGGGCGTTACTTTTGACTCTAAGCTAACTTTTATTCCACATATTAAGCAGGTGATCAAAACTGGTTTTTATATCATTTAGAAATTTGGCTAGAGTCCGCCCAATTCTCTCTCTTGCTAACATGGAGACGCTGATGCATGCGTTTATTATCAGTAGAATTGATTATTGTAACGCCCTCCTAACTGGCCTTCCAAAAAGAAGCATCAAGAACCTTCAGCTTTTACAGAATTCTGCTGCAAGAGTTCTCACCAGGACCAGGAGGCGGGCCCACATCACTCCGATTTTAAAATCCCTGCATTGGCTCCCCATAAGCTTCAGGATCGATTTTAAGATACTTTTACTGGTTTTTAAATGTCTTAATGGTCTTGGGCCTTCTTATTTGTCAGATCTTTTAGTTAAATATGAACCCTCGCGGACCCTGAGATCCTCTGGCACAGGTCTACTAATCATTCCACCTGTGAAAACCAAAACGCACGGAGAGGCATCTTTTCAGCATTATGGCCCTCGTTTGTGGAACAGTCTGCCAGAGAACCTGAGGGCCGCAGAGAACATAGCTGCTTTTAAGAAAGGTCTTAAAACACATCTTTTTAACCATGCTTTTAGCTAATTTTATTGTTTTTATTTACTTTGTTTTTATTCATGCATCTATTTGATCATGTTTTTATGATTTTATTGATCTTTTAATAATTTATTTAATTCATTTTTATGGTCGTGTTTTATTGTTTTATTGTTTGCTGATTTTACAAATATACTTAATTTTATTATTCTACCATTTTTCTTTTTTAATTTCCAGTGCCTCCTCAGCTGGTTCCTCTCCCTCTGGTTACTGCTGTCCAGCTGCTGCGGCTCTAGGTGGGGACCTGCATCGCTACCTAGCTGTGGTGAGGGTGGGTCCCCGCCTGTGACGCTGCGGCATGCTGGTTATGCAGTTGTCTCCAGAGGAAGAGGCTCCAACTACATTAGTGTCTCCAACATCTAACTTCTGTGCTCAGCCTGTAGTCATTGGGGGTGTGTGTGGGTGGGTGGGATTGGGGGTATACTTGTGGATCTGGGTGAAGGGGGGAATTATGTGTCTTTATTGTACTTTGCATTTGTTTTTATTATTGCGTTTGTTTTAAGATTTTTTATGTGTAAAGCACTTTGTGTTATTCTATATATGAAAAGTGCTATAGAAATAAAGTTGATTGATTGATTGATTGATTGATAAATCCTTAATATGTAATTCAGGGTGTTTTCAGACTGGACACATTTGTAAGACGTTTTTAAGATGTTCGTAAGACGTTTGTGAGATGTTCATAACATATCCATAAGATGTTTGTAAGAAGTTCATAAGATGTTGATAAGACATTCAAAAGACATTTGCAAGATGTTCATTAGAAATTTATAAGACATTTTTAAGATGTTCATAAGACATTCAAAAGTGTTCGTAAGACATTTGTGAGATGTTTGTAAGAAGTTCGTAAGACATTGATTAGATGTTCATGAGATGCTAATAAGACATTCAAAAGACATTTGAATGTATGTTATGTTCATAACATATCCGTAAGAAGTTCGTAAGATGTTGTTTGGTCCGGTTAAAGTGAACCACAGGTCATTTCCCCTGAAACTGCGCAACGAAGTTTCAGTCTGAATACGCACAGAACCATCCAGGTCCAGGACCAGGAACCGCTCTCGGACCCATCTTTCGAGGTGGTCTCGGTTAGTTTCCAATCGGACTGAACTTTGGTTGACTCTGAGATTCCTCAGTCTGAATATGATCCGCTCCGAAACAGAAATGACTGAACCAAAACGACCACCGTGGCTGGCAGTAGACCCGTTAGGAATGAGGCGATCGGTGATCCCTAGACAAATGTAAAGCATTGATTGACGTGTTAGCAAAGAGAAAGTAACTGGTCTAAGGTGTTACATGTTAGAGAGTTCATTTTAACACAGCTAAAAACACTTACTGCTGGGCTTTCTTTGTGTCTTTATGCGGCACTGCTGTGACGTCATTTTAAAAGTTGTATTTTAATTCCTTAACAGAATTCTCTTCAAAACAAACCCATAACACCACAACGACGAGACTCAACAGCAAGTCATTGAAATGTGGTCACATGAGTCCACGCTCATTAAAACTATTTTTACCGCGTTCCCCATCTCCCTGTTTTCACGACAATCTATGACACTTAGAGTACCTCGTTGCCGGTGCTTTCCCAGAATTCCTCCGCTGTACCAAAGTAGCGTCAAACCCCGGCCTTCATACAGACGTTCAAAATCCATCTGCGAAATAAAAAGTTTGAATAAATTAAAATCCTGTCAAACCGCATTAACTTCATCTTCTCTTTTTTTTGTTTTGATCCGCACCCGTAACTGCTGGCCAATGACTGAAGAGCTCTTTGGTCCCGTAGTTTAGTCCGCTTGACGGCAGTCTGAATACTAAATGCAAGCTCAGTCTGGAACAAATAAACAGACTTGATCAGAACCAGCGGGCCTTTCTAAATACAACCCGAGTCTTTAAAAGGATGTAAATAAAACAAGTTGGATTTGTTTTATTTCATTTTGGGGTTACAGTGTGATGTCAGACCCTCTTCAATGAAAATGGTATTTTTGGTGTTTTTATCATTTTTCTCACGATGGAGGATTTATATAAAGATAATTAAACTAAATTGGGCGGGCCTCAAGCTCTGATGCAAATAGATCCATGAACGTCTTTGTTTTCTTCGTCTAAACTGGAATCTGGATCTAAACTGTACGCTTGATTGCTCGCCATTTTATTTGCACCACTAATATTATCATGGGGGTGTGAGGGGCTGTAATAGTGGGAGAGCACGTAAACAGATGGATGACGGGAAGTTGGGGCAGGTTCACTTCACGCAAACAGTTCCACTCATGATTTCTAAGGAACGCCTGCAGAAACTATGTCTTAGAAAACACCACAGCTCTTTTGTTTTGTCTAAAAATGTCATAATCATAATTCAAAGACTGCTGGGGACAATTTTTCAATAGATCAAAAGATGATCAGAGCGGGACTCACCTCCAATGATTGGCTCACAACCGTCACCGCGTTACAGTCCAGGTTGTGGGCGATCAAATTTGTCTTGTTTGGAGTATAATTCAGCTGCAAAAAAAAGCTCCTACCTGCCTTTGTGTTCTCGAGCACAGAAGGCCGTTTCCCTATTGTCTACAGCCTTTTATTTCTCGTCCACATACTTTTCTTCTCTTTTGACTGACGAGGTTTGTGTGCTTTTAAATCCTCACGTCAGGCCGCCATTTCACGGGAGAGTTTGCTTGTATTCTGTCAGCGGCTGACCAAAGACAGTTTTTGTTTCCCGCTTCACGATTCTGAATAGAACATCAAAACAGAAAGTGGCACACGGTGTAAGAAGCCGTTTTTTTTTTTTTTTTTTTTTTTTAAAGCTTAAAAGCCCTGCTAATTGGCATTCAACCAAAATGAGGCACCTTTTGAAGCATCAGCTGTACGTGTGATTAGGACTATAAAAGGCTGTGCTCTATGAAGCGTCTGTCTTTTCAGCCATCTGCATACCCAAATCAATGCTCCGGGGCCGACCAATGTATCTGTGGAGTACATTAAAGAAATTATACAAACCTCAAGGTGATTATCATCTGCCTCTCATTGACGCTGCTTAATTTCGAGTTTAAGAAGCGTACGTCGCGCTCCAACCCCCCCCACCGCCTCCACAGCCACGGCCTCTCCCCCAGGAGTGCACAAGAGCACCGCCACAGACAAATTCTTCTAAAGAACCGCCGCTCAATCTTTTCTTATTGTGAGTCGTTTGAACGTCGCTTTAGCAGGAGCTTATATCTTAAACTGTCTGCTCAATAACTCAATTCCAGTCTTATCTCGGGCACAAGGAAGAGATTTAGAGTAAGGTGGGGGAGCGCTCCCTTTGGTTTGCAGCAGGATGTATTCTGCAAGCTTGACTCCAAAGAAATCCACCAGACCCCCATCGGTGATGTCTTTGAGAGATTATATTGAAGATGGGCGTTGGTAACACGGCACAGCATGCGACAATAGCTGCTTTATTGATGGGAGCTTCAGAAGCACAAGGTGCGAAGAACAAATAATTCCATAAAAGGAATAGATTGAGTTTATAAAAGACCGGGTTTTATTGTGCCATTGAGTTTCTTTTTTTTAAAAAAATTGCTATAAATACAGGCATGGTTAAATAATTGCTGGCACAGAGGAGCTTTCAAATGAATTATCTGACTAATCCTCTCACCTGATAAAATGTAAGTGTTGTGTTTTCTTGTTTTTTGCAGAAAATTTTCTAAAATAGAATCAGAAAAATCTGATCATTTTTGACCCTTAAGGACCAAATTTGGACGTGTTGTGTAAGTCTTTAACATCCACACATTTAAAGCCTGTTTGAAGTGGGCTTAGGTTAATAATGAGTTTTTTCTTTATGCAAAGGCATGTTGGTTTTACTCAAAATAAACAGATCAGTTAATTAAACCCCCAAGCTGAATTTTTCACACTCATGGTAAAAGCTTAAATGCTGAATTACTTTGTCGACTGCCTGCTGAAGTGTTTGTTACTGTCGGAGAGACAAACTTCAAGCTCATGTTTTGTTTCCCTTGATATGACTCTGTGCAGGTGTAGACTTACCTGGTGGGGGGTTAAAAAGCACAGCGCACAGACATTTGAAACTTTAAAGCTCACCGAGGAAAGAAAACACTGACTTTACTTTATGCTGACACAGAAAAGTTCCAAACATGAGTGGAAATATCGATATCTGCATGTCAGTATATCGATCCAATACCAACTTGAAATCAATACTATCAGTATTTTGGATTGATCTACTCAACACTAGAGAAAAATATTGTTTTATTGCAATGAGGAAACAGATTAAAATGAGGACAGCAACGGTTTACTATTGTCAGTGCTGTATTCACTCTAAATGTGTTGATGTGAAGTCAATGTACAGACACAGACAGAGCATTTGGGTATTAATATTTATACCAATATCTATATTTTTCTGAAAAGTTGTGGGTGTGACATGAACCATGAAAATCTCAATTGTTTTTAACTAACTGACAAATTATGATAATGTGATGATAATTGAATAGAAATTTTTGCACACAAAGCCTCATTTCCAACAAAGAAACAAATGTTTTTTGTTGTGTTACATCACTTTTATAATCGTGACTATAAAAGTAACACATGGGTACATGTATGTAAGCCTTCATATGTGTGTGTTTCTTTCTGCATGTCCAATGTACTTTTTTCTGGTTCTTCCTTCATTTGAAGTTTTTTCCAGCCCAGAATTCAATTTATTCTCCTATTTCTTTATTTCTATCCTCACTTTCCTTGTATTTATTTATCTGGAATTTCTATGAGGTGCATTATTTGCATTAGGAACTGTGTGGAATAAGAATGAACTCCATTTTCTGCTGGGTCTGGGTTAGCCCCGCTTTACTCTCCGCCCTTTACTTTGTCTGCTCCTGATTTGACATTACATTGTATTTGGCCAACTTGTTTCCTGTCAGACCCAGTTTGTTTAACTCTGCGTTGGCCCGCCTTGGTATTTGTCGTATATGCTTACAGAAAACAAAGGTGTAGTTATCTCTTGTTTGGCTGTGTAACAGAACCTTTTGCATGTTGTGCACACAAGCCGTGGGGTTCAAGATGGTTCACCTCCTGATGCACCGTATAAGTTACATTTACTCAAGACATTGTTTAAGTCTGAAGATGCAATATTCTTTTTAAATAGGTTACAATGAATTAGACAAAAAACATATTTTTAAATACTTTTCCAGTCCAACAGCTGAGCAAACAGATCAGACCTGGAAGTCTCTTATGTTAGACAGATTTTAGTTCTACAATAGGGGTAATGAATCTTCTGACACATGAGGTGTTTATTTATATAAACCCCTTTCGTATTTGAGGTTAAGCCTTACATAAATGGACCTCCACTCTTAATATTATTACCAACGTCCACAAACACTCATTGTAGTGTTTAAATGGGCCATGCATAAAAATTCTACTTTTTGAGGTTTTAGGTGTATTCTACTGTTCATTCCTCACAAAAAGGAGCCCCAAAGTGGTATTTTGTTCCATTCATGCATTTTAGAGTAATCCCCTAAACACCAGTGCTGTCTGCAGCAGCCCCTCCCATACCCACGAAAACAAACGGGTCGTATCGTGCTGACGTCGGCACGATGTGAACGGCCCTGTCCAGGAAGAGTCTGCTTTGACAGCACCGCCCCCAGTCTAACACCAACATTCAATCTCTCCACATAGCTAGCGGTGATCAGCGAAAAACGTTCATTTTAGATGCAGAATATAAATAATGATAAATAAATTAATTCGAGGTGTTTGTTACTATAGACGCGGGGCTCCTTTAAGACACCCCCGTCGAGCAGACCTCAAGTGTATTTGTGATGTGAACCTGTGTAGCGATGCCCAGGCCTATACTAAAGGCAGAAATTGAGTCATTTTACTTCCGGGTAGGTAGAAACTTAAGAAAAATAACTAATATTTCATTAATAATTAGATTTTTAGTATTCCAAAGGTAATATGTGCTCATAGTTCACTCTGAAATGCTAAAGAAAAATCATGGTATGGCCCCTTTAATACCAATTGGTTAGGCAACAGTGCCCCAAATTTGCAGTTTTGTTGTAAAACTGGGTCAGGTCTAAAGCTGCCATAACACAAACACAAGACCTTTGCTACATTAACAAAAAGCTTCGAGGCAACAAGCTAACATCTATAACAACCCTCCGTAACCTTTGACTTTATGCAATTGCTCTGCATCCGAAGAAACGTTATATGAGTCAGACACATAAATGTCAAGTCTCTCCACCAAATGTGGATCTAGGTCTTGCTCAAAATTTGAAAAATGTTGATTCTTTTCTCAATCTTCCTGTGTGCGTCTGTCTATTTTCATCCTCTGGCATATCTATACGCAGTATATACAGCATATGACCATTTGTTTCTGGAGGATGTTCTCACAGTCCTTGGCAGTTGCTAAGGGTGATGGCCTTTGGGTGTTGAAGGAAGGGCTAATCCCTGTTGGTGCTGTTCATCTCCCTAAGGTCAGAAAGGGAGGCTGGTTAGAGGCTGGTTACATTGTGACGCTGGCAGCACCAACCGTACAGTTACTCAAACAATGAATTCAACCTGTGATATGAAGTGAGACGATAAAACTGTTCAGGTCTAGCGGAACGCCTCATTTTGACTTCAGAGAGGCTGCGAAACCGCCCGTGTGGGTGTGTGTAAGCTTTGGATTACAGTGAAAAAGGGCATGCGTGCCTCCCAGATGCTTCTTTTTTTTTTAATTAAATGCCACAGCTTTTAAGCGGCACGTCAGAGTTCATCAAGGCGCCATTCTCAGGCCAAACTCCTACAAACTGCTTAAGTCTTTAAATGTTCACTTCACTGGTGCTACAGTAACACCATCTTGAATTGTGGGTCCACAAATCAGCAGGGGTACTTCACTTTAGATGTATTTAGTTCTGTTGTTAATACAGGATGTGAAGTTGACAGAAAAAATATGTCTGATAATGTCGCTTGTTTCTTGCAATTATCCAATCCTTTCACACTAATAAAGTGCTTTAGGTTGTGAAACAAACTTGTTAAAGGGAAAAATCTTACAATTAAATACCCACTCTAGTGAAAATTGTACTTTTGGTGTTTATAGCATGTTATTGTAGTATTTTTCTGTTGATCAAGGACACATATAAAGGAAAAAGATAAGCTTAAAGTTGCATTTCTGCTTAATTGTTTATTCAAATTGACCAAACGTTAAGTGTAACGTCAGGAGCTGTAAGATGGAGAGCGCGTAAACAGAGAGCTCCAATTAATGGGGAGGGGAAAGGGGGGCGGGGTTACTCCATGTCAACAGTCCCATCCAAAACTCAAAGGTTGTGGACAGAATATATGGTAAATAGCATATACTTGTAGCGCTTTCTACCTCCCTTTGAAGGCCCAAAACGCTTCATAGTCACAGACCCATTCACCCATTCATACACTGGTGGTGGCTCTGCTGCCGAACACTGGTGCCAACATCCCACCAGAGGCAATTTGGGGTTCAGTGTCTTGCCCAAGGACACTACGACACATGGGATGGGCAAGGAATCGAACCCACTATCTTCCGATCATGAGACAACTGCCCTACCACTGCACCACGGCTGGTCTATAGATCCTAGAAAACAACAGTTTTTTTTGTCTTAAAATTACATAATCGTAATTAATAGAACATTTTTGCAATAGATTAAAAGGTGATTGTAGTGGGACTATAGGATTGCAAGAAGCTTTTATTCATAAAAAAAGATTAAAACAAAATATTGGTCAATTATGACTATATAGTGCAAACTGATGCATTTCTCCTCAGTTCATTGTTCCTACCTCGTTTTAGGAGTAGCTACACAAACACTGTACGAACGAGAATGGCAGTAAACATACTGTATATGAAAACACATCAGCAAGGGTTTAGGGAGAACGTTTGATTTCATATGGAGCAAATACACAACCTGGTTTGAAATGGCCTAAGAAGATGTGACTGAGCTGCTTGTAGTCAAAGCATCTGTTCCAGCCGAGTATTTTGTGATCGCTTAGCCTATAGCCACGGATTTAAGCTCCATTTGGTGTTATTGAGTCCGTAATCCAGCATGTCTGCAAACATATGCTACGGATGCAACTGATATGTTTTGAAGGTAGAATTGCATTTAGGATTCTGACTGGTTCTCAGCACAGCCAGGGGTTTGTTGCAGCTGCCAACATGAATTGTGCTTGAGAATGCACAGCTGCAATTGGAAAAGGCAAAGAAACAATACTCAAATAAAACAACAAAAGCTCCGGTTTCTTAGTGAGACACGCCATTGGAAGATATTAATCAACCAAAGGCAGCTCATCTAAGGTTTAGCCTTAAAGGCAACAGAAATAGGTAACAGCTTAAGAAAAATCAATTTTCTATAGTGCAGAACACTAAAATGGCTTCTGTTGTTGTATTTTGAAATGAAACATTATTTTGGCTTCAGACCAACAACAAGGATAGTCATACAAAATGACAAAAACTATTAAAACGTGGGGCTTAGACGGTCCAAACCATCTCAATCTGCTTCCCTGCATTTATCTCCAGAACATCTTTCATAATGTGATCCTCTAATGGATTCATGCCTGATTCTCTCCATACAGGTCATTCCCAAAGAGAACCTTATCATCTTCATCTCTGCTACCTCCAGTTCTGCCTCCTGTCTCTTCATCAGAGTATCTAAACCAACATGGCCGCCCTCACCACAGGCTTTTACACCTTTGCTTTAATTCCTGCCGACTCTCTTTAGTAACACATCACACCTACAACCTTCATCCACCTACTCCAAGCTGCTTCCTCACCCCTTTCCTTCACTCTCTGTTTTTCTTGGTTGATTTAATTGAAAAAACTAAAGAAATTGTTCAAATATGTTAATTTGGGGGAAAATGTAGTCACATTTTTTTTTTATTATTTAAACCTAGCGTTAATATAAAATCTACATTCTGACTGCAGGACAGTAACTTATGTTTGATAAAAGAAATGATCTTCAGATGTGGATCTGTAGATCAGATGCTGCAGATCAGCCCTAATCCTCAAACACGTATTCGTGACACGCTTCAGAGATGTTTTTTCCATTGGTACTTTGGTCATTGTGTTCTTTCAATTTTACTGGAAACTGAAAGGTCATTCAGACTCAAAACTGACTTCTACACATGCAGTTTGATTGATAAACAAGACAAAAAAATTGTTATAAACGTTACAATATCTATAAGTCATGAGAACAGAAAATGTCTCTCTTGTTTCCTGCTGTAACATTTATTTTCTAAACCTGCTTAAAGTCCCCCTATGAAAATTATTTTTTAATTAGAAGAAAATGTTACCAGTTGTATTTTAATTACGAATATTAAGTTTTTAACCAAAATCACACAACCTAAATGTCATAAAAATCAATTTTTCATGTTGATCTGAGGCCTCTGTTTCCAAAATCTCCTCTGAGGGGGCGTGGCTTTTGGAGCCTGTCTGATTATGATAGCTCTGTGTGCTACATGAAAGTGCCCAGAAGTATCTGTAATGTCCCGCTGCATGGTTCTGATCCGGATGTCAGCTCAGATCTTCATGGACCGAACTTCCTCCAAAATCTTGATTCTTTCTCCTTCCAGTTCACCAAAGACTCTTTCAGCTCATTCTCCAATGTTTATTGTTGTTGCTGTGATCAATACATTCAATCCATTGATTTTTTTCAGAGCAGAAAATAATGAAAGCTAACATCCAAATGCTCATTTATTGATTTACAATTCTTTCCAACTGCGGTCAAACAAGCCTCCGTTCACATTTCCGTGGTCACATCAAGAAGCTCCGTGGAGTCTGTTGGAGATTTTCCAGCGTTCTCAGACCTGCTACCGTAAGTATTGGATGAAACTCAAACCAAAAATCCAGTTTGACCACAGAAATGTGAACAGCGGCTCATTTGACTGCAGTCAATGTGAAGATACCATCTTATCTTCTCCAGAACCTGAACTAGACACGCTAGCCGGACCAGATGAGGGTTTAGTGCATGTTCAGCAGAGCTGTTGCAAAAACAAAATGATTTCTTATTACATTTGTTCTCTTTCATGAAAAGATGCCACACATACATGTTAAAAACTCAACAAACAGGATTTTCATCAGAGGGGGACGTTAGTCCCTTTTGGTCTCTGGTTGCTGGAATCTACTTAGCTACTGTAGCCTTAAAGTGGAGTACATGGTCTATTGCTCTGGGCAGGTCAACAGTCCATCGCAGGGCCACACGACCACATTCACACCATCTAAACCCGTTATATCCCATTCGGTATCACACCTAACACGGCCACTTAAGAGCGAAGACAGGGTAAACGCCAGACCACACCCACACACACCTATGGACAAATCAGAGCCACTAACTCACCTACAATGCACGTGGAAACACGTTTCTAGAGAAAACCAATGCGTTACCCCTTATGCTATAGATATGACGTTGGGAGTGGGGTCATCTGGACCCCATAGGATAGCACAAGGGTTACATGGAGAACATGCAAACACCACACAGAAAGAACCCAGCCGGGATTTGAACAAAGGCCATGCGAGTTGAGAGTGCTAACCACTACACCACAGTGTAGCTTAACACATAAGAAGCTTAAATGCTCAGTTAGGAAGACTTGTCTTCTTTTTATGCGTTCCTCAATCCATCATAACTTGTTGAACCTCCCTCGTGGTCGACCACCTATGTGAGTCAAGTTTGAAACATAATCTCTTCCTCCACACTCATTCAGCCATCATTGCAGATTTGCTAAGCAACACTCCTCCTTTTCAACTCCACCTGCACTTGGATTATCAACAGTTCTTTAGGATTACACATCTTAAATTTGCTGCAGTCAGGCCAAACTCTTTTCAGTTTGGGTTTGCACTCCATGTTATTCATCCTGGGATTGAAAGACTCGTCTGTCCTAATGTACCCACCAATGTCACTACTACATCTCTTTACCATGTCATCAAACAAAGAGATTACACTTTGGTTTTTTGGCTTCTTTTTTTGCCAACCCTCACAGCAACTGTCTCTTTGGCAGAAGGTAACAGGTCCTCCTCAGTGCTGTGTGGCGTTCTTTTGTTTCTGTTAAATCTCCACTAACCCAGCGTTCCGATTCCCACTGAGAAGGTGTTTCAGTTTCTCGTACAGTCTCAAAGCTTGTCAAGAAACAAGGCTCCGCTTGGATGAATACTGCTCATGTGGATCTTTAAGAAGCCTGCTTGTTTTGAAACCTTGTTAGTTAGTAAGTGGGAACAATCAAAGCCTTAGTCTGGTGCACCTGAACGTCAGATTGACCCGTACAGGTGCTGTGGGTTTTTGGGACGTCAGAAGAAAAGGAACATATATGCGTTATCATACATCAGAGCGTCTATTACAAACTAAACTTCAGGTGGCCTTCTCTCCCTGTTATTCACTCTGAGTGCCTTGTTAAGTGAGGACGTAAACACTACATTTTTTCTGATAAGTTATTGATGATTATACCTTGAGAAATCAGTGCCAGTTTACAGAATAAAAAGTTGGTATTTTACATATACTTACAAAAAAATGCTTCTGATTACGAGTATATTGTTACTTTTTGTGGCACAAATGTCTTGTTTTGTTTATTTTTGATCAAATATTCCTCAGTGAAAAAGTTAATAGTTTTGTTTTTCCTTGTTCGTATTTGACAAAAGCTAAAGAGCCTTTTAATGATATAATTCTACTATTTGACGTAAAAAAGGTATTTATCTTTATCGTAACAGTCACCGAGGCAGCAAAGATTATATATTATATATATTATATATTATATATTTATTTTCAAACTCGCCACCTGCAAATCGACTGTTTATTGAATCCATTGTCCTGCAATAGTCGTAGGCAACATTTTGACATCTAATCCTGTAATCTCGTCACTCTTCCCCAGTTAAAATTATTAAATCCCAAATGATACAGTCCTTGTTTTTTACTGGATGCTAATTAATTGGTTTAAGCTACATTTACCCTGTTAATTTTTAATCTACAGATGTGCTGGCTGTATTTTGAAAGGTAGACATATTTTATTTGAAAAAAATAAAGGAAATATAGTTAAAAAAAGTTTTGTTTTTTTTTGAAAAACAAAACACCTATTTTCCATACAAAAGTAAAAACAAAAAAAACAAGGCTTTTTTTTTTTATTTATTTTTTTTCTTTATTTTTTTACAATCAATTTAAATAATTAAAAATGTGTAAGCAGATGTGGCCGTGTGATGCACTGGATAACCATCCAGGATGTGCCGCTACCTTTGCCAGGCAGTAGCAGGGTAGCCTCTGGTGTGCATGTGACCCTGACCATGAATAAGCGGGTTTAGAAAATGGATGGATGGATGAACAGATGTGTCCCACGCCGGATCACTGTTTTTCATCCTTGACAGTGTCTGAAAATACAAAATCCTAACCTCTCCAGGAAATATTGTTTCCATGGCCCAACCTGTGAGTTAAGGAACACCAAACTATATTTAGTTAGTTTTTCACAAAATCTGACTCTTTGTTGTTACATTTCTCTCTGGAGCTGTTTTTGTTCGAGACCTTAAACTGTCGCTTCAACCAGCATTGAGCTTTATGGGCTGAAAGAGGCTGCTGGGATGAGGAGGTCTGTTTATTCACACTGTGGTTGTTGCCTAAACCACAATGAGGAGTAGATGATGATTGGATGAACAAATAGGAACTTATTTCTAACAAATAAGAACAATTAAGTAAAGCATAATTAATCCCGCACAACATTCATTGCATAATCTTAAAATCTTTATGTTACAGAGAAAGAACTTAAAAATACCAAGTTTTGTAAAAGTCTCTCCTGTTTCCTGCTTGAACACATTCATTTTCTAAACTTGTTTGATCTATTTCTCTTCAATAGTTGCTGGAACCTAACCCAGTTCCATCATTTAGTAAAAAATAAACAAAAAATGAAAAATGAGCGCTTTTTCCATCTCTGTTGTCATCAGTGTTTTTGTACCCTTCACTTAGGCAACCAAATGTTTAATTTGTTTCAAATTTCTTTCAATTAAACTTTGAATAATTTAACATTTATTATTTTAGCAAGAAACACTTAAATTTCACAAATATTTCCATGAAAACAGGTAAAATAATATTTGACTCTATTTGAATAATATCTATTGAGTTAAAGTGTGTTTCAAGCTTAACTAAACCACTTTACACATGTGGTCTCCATAAAGACCCTCACTGCTTTATTTTTCTCCCTGGTTAGAACTTGAGAACAGCTGTTGGAGCTGCAGGTTTGTTCGAGTTGTTTGCTCAGCTTCAATCTCTGGTTGGTCTCCAAAGAGCATCCAAACCAGATGACGGGGTAAAAACTGTTAGCATCGCTCGCCTGTTTGAACCAAATAGACTCTCCTAATGTGAAAGCAATCTAAATGTCACAAGTAGAACTTCAATATTAGGGGACTATTTGCAAAGAAGTAAATGCAGCAGGCAAAACAAGTGGAAGAATGAATGAGGTTAAGAAGAAATTGCTTGTAATGAAAGCTAAGCAAAAAAGACAGGTGTGGGGTTAACAGAGGAGACGGCCCTGAAAATTATTGAGCACAGGTGCAGCTTGTGTATTGCCAGGAGCGGATAACTGGAACACTAGGGTGTTGCTGGATATAATAAAACAATTTGCAGCCTTAAAACATGGTATGACATCTATTACGCTAAAGGCGCACACTGTCTTATGTGACATGAGGCATGATGCTCGGTCCATCGCAGCCCACTCTGCATCTGTTCAGATGACGATGAGCATTATTGCCCTGGAGAGAAGAAGGCCCTCAACGCCAGTGGCCCCAGTGCACAACTGCCAGGCCAGGAGGGGAAGAAGAGAGAAAAAGGAGTGGAGTGCATTGTTGTAAACCTTTGCACAAGAGAATAACCCAAGTTAAGAATATGGCATTGAAAAACGGAGGTGTGCCAGGAACCGATGATGTGGGAAATGCATTACATTCCACCCTTGCGAAATCAGGCGAGAGCCTTCGCCGCCACTTCCTGGTACGTCTGCCGCGTTAGCAATCCATCGACAGCGATTAGTCTAAGTCGGTCTGTGTCACGTTTTTAGAGGAAATACTGTCAACCAATCATGAGTAAGATTGTTCTGGCTTGTTTGAAGCCCACACCAGCGGGAGCCACTGGCTTTTACTGAGGCATCTGATTGGTTGGTTTATAACCTGAATAAATGGCAATGAAGACAAAATATCTTTTAAATTAATTTAGGATTAGAAAGAACGTGTGAAGAAGAACAATCAGAGCAAGAAGGATTATTCTGACAAATAAAATAACAGAGAAATAGTTGTCCTTTTTCAATGAAAGTCTATGGGACTTTGGCTTCTTGCAACTCGCGGTTACTTCCTATTTGGAACACAGAAGAGGGGGGGTGTCCATTGTTATTCACGTCAATGGCTAAAACCTAGACACTTCAAATACTGAGGAGGATTACCTTATGACTTTGTTAAGTACACTTCATGAGTGCTGTTGATTTCTGGGTTGTCCAGACCCATTGAGGGTCGCAGACATGAGCGGCCACATCTGAAGGGACCACAGGTGTGTCTTTCCGTTCTCTTGTGTATCATGCAGCTACTTAAGAAACATTATAAAAATGGAACGTGCATTGTTGTGCACCTGGTGACTGTAACATGTTTTTAAGGATATTTTAAGATGTAAGCACTTTTGATGTACGTGTGATGCTGAAGTATGGTAAGCTTTAGGGTGGCCATGAAGAGACAGAGCAGTTGACATTTAATAGGAAGATCACATGTTTGGTTCTTGCCCATGTACCGACGTGACCTTGGGCAGGACACTGAGCCCTACATTGCTCCTGGTTGTTAAGGTTCGCACCAGTGGAAGACATAGGTGAATGGGACTGTAACTGTAAAGGACTGTGGGCCTTTAAGCAAGGTAGTAAAAGGGTACCATGGCAACCTAAATGTTAGGAACAGCCAGTGGAAACTGTGGTTTCAGAAACTCTCCTCAAGGAAAACAAACATGATGAAGAGTGGTCCTGATGACTTTCAGAGACATCAAACATTAAGTGAAGCAATCCCCGTAATCCCCATAGCTCTCCCAGGGACATGAAACATGTTGAAGGAGATCATCACCATGACCACTCTAAGGAACTGGGAACATGAAGGAGAGTCCCCTTCCCACGGAAAAGATACAAAAGGGGAAGTGTCCTCTGTGAGCCCCTTTAGAAACAAGACACATGAAGAGGAGCCGTCCCAGCAATTTTCTTAAGTGAGAAGATGTATGAAAAAAAATGGCCTCTAAGAAACATGTCGGCAGAAACATGGCTTGGCATACCATGGAGTGGCAATTTGAACATGGCTTCAGGAAAACCTTTTTCTGACAATGAGTGGCATAACATAGACTGCAGCGGTGAGAATCCTGCATCTGCAGCATAGAATCTCTTGTTACGTCCAGAGTATTTAGGGTGGAGTTGGACCCAAGAAAGAAAGAAGTCTAGTTTGTGGCAGGAACTTTAAACTGTAATGAATAAACTCAAATCAACACAAAGTGATGGCAGATGACCTGATGTCGAAACAATTTTTAGAGATTCACAGAGCTGTCAAAATGGCTTTGGATCTTTCTAGGTTGGATGTTATCATAAATGGACTAAAGAGCGTGTCGATATGCCTTTTTGTTTAATGTGTTACTTAAAAGGTTAGAGGTAAGCGTCACAGTAATGTTTGTTTTAGCGGTGTCAGTCTGTTTTTTACAAGTTGCAAACAAGGTTGGAGAATATTTCAATATGCTAACATGGCTAAAATGTTTCTTATTTTAAAGTGTTACTAACCAGGTTGGGAGTTTGCTTAGTCGCAGTGACATTTGTCTTAGCGGTATCTGTGTGTGTGTGTGTTTTTTTTTCACTTCTTGCAAACAAGTTACGTGGTTACAGGTGTTAATAACACGGCTAACGCTTCTATCCTGGCTAACGTGTAGAGTTAAAACAAGCTCTAGAGTTGTTGTAAACATATTTAATTTAGTTTGACTGACGGAGGTATCTGTAACTTTTATCTCTGCCAATCCGTGTTATAGTCATTTATATGACCATTTATGAATGATATGCCCCATAGGACTGATGAGGATTGATTGCCATATTAGACCAGGGAGACATTGACTTGGAGAAAACCACTTTTAGTCTTTACTTTAGCCGATAACTGGACCTTCTTGAGAGTGATTTGTTGTCATTTAATGTTTAAACCGTTGCACATTGAAAAGTCCAGATATTTCAACACATTCTCATTCCTATGTTGTAAGATATTGACGTTTGGTTAAGGGGCCCTCCGCGTCACTTTGTGACGTTTTGGGTGTCCCAGACTCGTCAGTTTTTGACGTGCTGGTTGTTTGTAAAATCAACTCTGCAACTCTCGGGACACAGTACTGAACGCGGTACAGCATGTGAACTAGTTCTCAGGATGCAGCTGGTGCCAGAACCCCAACCCAGTAACAGGGCCCTAATGCAGCACCGGAAGCAATACCGGACATGGTACCAGGTGCATAACCGGACCAGACGCGGTACCTGCGAACAGGGCCTAGACCTGGTACCGGACGTGAACCAGTACTGGGCTAGGGTACTGGTGCGCTCTGCATCCTGGTACTGGACGGGTTTCGGTTCGTGGCAGGTGTTTTGGAGAACAGCCAGAACATCAAAAAATGACGAGTTGGGGACACCCAAAACGTCAATTTTTGACACGGAGGGGTCCTTAACCAAACGTCAGTCGTGATGAGTTGGGAGTGAGAATGCGTTGGCCATATATCTAAAGTCGTTAGTGCTGCCAATCAGCTTTAATAAAATGACATAACTGTTAATGGTAACAATGGGGCTTCAGCCTTTGGCCTGATTTCACATGAAAAGCACATCCACAATAATGACCCAACCTCAAAATTACCCAACTTTCTATTCCTGCAAAGAGACCTGCTGCCAACAACAAAAGCCTGTTTGTGCACTTTCATCTGGCCATCCCATGCTTAAGTGGGATCGCCCACACATTCCCCTCTCCTGTGAAAAAGGATTTGATCACTGCTGCCAAGCGGAGTCAACATGTGAGTGTGAAAATGTGTTGCAGGGAGTGGGTGCAGGCTAAACGTGCTTATGATGTGTTTATCAGGCCTATGCAAATGCAGGCTCTGCCACAATTCTGCCAACAGGAGAGAAACAGAAAGGAAGTGTTCTGATGCAATATACAGATCCTAAAGGACATTGCAAGTCTGTCAAACAGATGTTGCAAATATGCATTTATTTTTTGTGTATCAATGTTGCAGAGCTCAGCTAAAAGTGTCCTTTTGTTAATTAATTTTTTGGTCATTGACTTGATAGACATTTTAATTATAGAGCTATTTTTGAGCTCATTGGATTTAGAAAACATACGTATAACACATATTGGCTCAAGTTCTTGTCATTATCTATGCTCTGATATATCATTAACTTTGGGGTGTTCATCTCCTCTTTTTAGGTATTAATTAACTTTTCTAGGATTTTATTACTTACAGGTCAAAGCTTGCACCCTTCAGAGAAAACTCCATTTTTGAAAGCGCCTTTATTTTTGAGAATTGAAAGAATAGCTTTCAGATTTTCACACTTCACTCCCAATCTTCTTTACATAATGAGATAGAATTGAACAGCTACATTTTTTTTTTGCTGCATTTTAAAGTCTATGTTCTGTGTGGGTTTTATTTGTCAAAGGCTTCCCAGAGAAAAGTGTAAATTTAGTGACACAAAGCTCCTTCATTGACATGTGATCTTCTTTTCTATGAATATGTTCTATTAAGAGGCGTTCAATCATTCCTACACACCACAGCTCATATATTTACATCAAGCCAATTCTTGCTCTGAGGCTATGGGTCGTGCATTAATTGTTAAAGCATTTAGAATTTATTCAGGCAGCTGTAGTTGGTTGAAATACATTCCATGTATGTACTTTGGGATCAGGAAAGTTGTTCAATTACCTATTATTATGCCCTCTTATCTGAGTGGCATTGTTTAAATCCCTCACACCCACGTCTCTGGATAAAACGTATCTAAAATAGTTGTGATGAACCGTAAACACACCTAATCACACTTCGTCTTCAGAATTCATAATGAGCCATCCAGTTATAACTAATATTAGAGGACATATTATATCAGATGTTTACAAACAATTATATTGTATTTTCCAGACTATAAGTCGCGTTTTTTTTCATAGATTGACCAGGGGTACAACTTATAGTCAGGAGCGACTTAAATGTGATGTTTTTTTGGACATCAATAGGCTCAAATGTTAGTAATTTCCTCTACTAAGAACCGGTTGACTTTTAGCGGTTGCTTCCCACTGACAACCACTAGAGGGCACTGTAGGTTTGTGTATCAGTCTTTGCTGCTGTCTGCTGACAGAAACGCAGAAGAAGAAGTTACGTTCAAAACAAATGTTGCTAAAAATCTGATCCTTCTCCTCATGGACATTATGATGTTTTTCTCATATGCATCAAGACAGTATTATTGCCGTAAGAAAAAGAAAAAAACTGCCGTCCTGAACCCAGAATGGAGACGTGATTATAGGTGCTTTTGTGGAGTTCTTTAAAATAAATGACTTAACCTCTCAACATCGTCCATATCTTCCGTGTATTTTAAATGAGAAATTCAGTCAAAGTCTCCATCATGTAGCGATGAGGCTAAAAGATAGCTTCTCCTCACGCAAGGGAGTATTCAGTTTATGAACACATTTTTGGACAAGCATTAAATTTGGCACACATCAAAAGAGGCAGCGGACTCAAATTTGAAGCATGAATCGCATTCTGTGTCAAATTTAACATTTTACATCGGGCTTCATCAATGTTGGACTTTTATCTTAAAAGTGTGACTTATACTCCAGAGCGACTTATAGTCAGGAAATGGGACAAAAATCCTCATATTTTTCTTTTTACTAATTTACTTGTAAGACTAGATAGGAAGTGTATATATATATATATATATATTTATTTAGGGCTTATATATAAGCCCTATAAATATATATATATATATTTATAGGGCTTATATACAGTATAAACCCTATATTATTCAAGATGTGATAGGAAAACACAAAAAGTTAGTTGATGAATTTATCACTTCTGCCTGCATATAATTTACTTTTCTACTTACTTGCAGACTGCTTACATGTATACAGTAGGGCCCAATCCAAATTCTTCCCTACTCTCTTCCCCTACATTTAGCCCTCCAAACGGAGAGTCTTGAAAAAACAGTGTCTAAGATTTTGGACGTCACTTTCGCTCAATGATGTCACCAATAGTCACTGGGTAGCTAACATGCGCGGAGCTTCCATCGCTCGAATATACATAACAATAGCGGTTTTATAACTTTAAAAAGGTCATACTACAATAGTGCAATTACTTACATTTAAAAGTAAACTTCTGTGCTTCAAAGCTCACCCACATGAAGTAAAGCCCTTCTCCTCCGCGGCACAGCGTGACACAGAACCCCCTCGTGGTGGAGGAGTTTGTATCTTTTCGCTTGGAGGGGAGAAATATGTCAGACACCACTTGCACTTCACAAGTTACTTCAATGGAGGGGAAGGTAGAAGCAAAGAATTTGGATTGGACCTAAATATATTTTTGTATATATTCATGTACAATTTCTGATTAGTTGTTTATGTCAGGGATTGTGGTGGAGGACCCAAATGCAGGAGACCAGACTTGGTGGCAGAAAGATAAACGTTTACTAAATCAACTTAAACAGAACAAAACCAGGAGAACAAAACCAGTGACATGACAGAACATAGATGAGCAGATGAGCTGACAATGAGAAACTGAAATCCAGACACTTACAGTATATACACTGAGGTTGATTAACTAAATGAAGACAGCTGTGGATGATTAACCTGAATGTGGTGAGACTGACCGGGAAAACAGAACATGACAAAACCTAAGTGCTGAATCATGACAGTTTAAAAACACATTTTTTTTATGTATTATAAGTAACAACTGTTCATCTATTGTAAAAACTAATTAAGAGTTAATTTGTCTTAGAGAAAATCCCATTTTATTTATGCGTTTTCTCTTATAGCAGATCACTGAATGATCAATGAGTTTTACTCCTTAGCGCGGCTTCAGGTTATAAACTGTGTTTACGAACATTACATGCTGCTTTTTGGAGATCAGCCAGAACAATAGAAAATAGCCAGTCTAAAAATAAATCAAGTTAGATCAACCAACAACAACGGGTTTTTCACAGAAAAAGCAGCACTTCTATAACTTTGGGTTTATACAAAAATGTTTATTTACAAAACACTCACACATATAGTGGAACTTTTTAGCAGGATGGTTATAAATCCACTCATCATTAATAAAAAAGTACATTCAGCCCAAATTTCTAATTTTATGTATGACATTACATAAGATGAGCTCAAAAATCCCTCATATATCCATATCATATGCAGCTAATTTGACCAAAAAATAAGTTTATTTAAACTAAAGATGGGTTCATGAAAAAACTAGAAGCATACAATTAAGTATTTTATATTAAAACTCTAAAAAAACCTCAATATCTGATCCTCTATCAAAGTAACAAAAGTAAGTGACGTTGATACATCCTTCAAAATTGGTCAGCGAAATATGAAGTCTGAATAAGTGAAGTATCCAGACAAAGATTTCCAATCTTAGGACTCCCATCATTCTTTCTCTCGTTGCTTTGCCTCATCCTCATAACTCCTGGCCAATGACTGAAGAGATCTGTAGTCACATGGCTTTGTTTACAACCTTTGTTTTGAAACTGGAATGTCAGGTAGACGGAAGTGTGAGTACTGACCAAACGCAAGGTTCAGGACTCGAAATGGACCAAATTATATGGACTCAATCCAGGACACTGGACTTTCCCTGTCTGAGAACACCCTTAAGACCCACGGCCATAAAAAAGTGTTTTTCTAGTATTTTAAACATGATGATGGAGAAAATTAAGATTAAAAATGCAATCCTGATTATTTTTGATCCATGTAGTCATGACTCAGGAGTTGAAGAAAAAATGCAGTTCCAATGAACCCCTACGCAGAAACTTTGTCCTAAAAAAATGACACTCTTTTATAATTCAGTCTGAAAACTGCATAATTGTAATTAAAAGACCATTGGGAACACTTTTTGAATAGATCTGATTGGGGTGAGTTTTAAATAAGAGGAGCTGCGACACCGTAAACCGTTGATGAGTCGTCTGTAATAGGAAAACAACAAAAATTAAGGGTTCAGTCTTACATTCAGTATTCAGAGGGACCATAATGCCAAATGTTGCTCTCCTGATTCACTTTTTTTAATTACCCTTATTTGATTCATTATTTATTTGCTCTGTTGAACCTGCTTAACCTTGCTGCCCTTCAGCGTAAATGAGTTAGAAAGCATTGGAGACTTAGGAAAGAGCCTGTGGGAGAACCGCCAAGTTTCTTTCACCTTCATGAAAGTCATAAAGCAGAATTTTAACTATTTTATATAAGATATTCATGATTTCAAAGTGTTGCATTGGTTGTAGAGCTTATTCATCCTTGTTCTTTCAGGGGATACCTTGGTCCTCACTATTTGTTTCAAGACACACTCAAAAATGCAAATGTATCTTTCTGTGTTTTTCATCTTCTCAGTGGTTTTTAACATGCAGTTAAACCGTGACCTTCTTGTTATATTCTAGTCTTAACATTTTTATCACGCACTGAAATGTTGCATTTCAAATAATCTGTCAAAAAGGCTCAGACATGTAGGCAAACAGTATAGTTTTGGCAAATTCTCATTAAATTTTGATGGATGGAAACTTCAGTCCTCCGGCAGTGTTGACATACATCATCTTCTTAGCTCTAAATTATTCATAGCCGAGTCCAAAGAACAAAATTTGACTTTAAGTCATTTGAAGGTGGATCTCACCTGGAATCACTCCTTACCTCCAAAACGGGCCTTAATGGCTTCAACATTTAAAGGCAATTACTTAATTACTAGTCTTGTGTCTTTTTTTTCCATCTCATCCAGTAAAGACCAGTGTATGCAAATTAAATCAGTTCCACCTCTATTATTATTATTTTCGTTTCATGCCTGTTATGGTAGTAAATAATTAATCCATCGGCTTTTTACTGCTTATGTGGGGTTTGGGTCGCAGAGGTAATTCTTAGTAAGGACTGCTTCTCTTTTGCCACTTTTTCAGATCTTCTGGGAAAATTTCAAGGCCTTTCCGTGCCAGATTAGAGCTAACCTCGCTTGTGGGGTCTTCATGTGAGATGTAGAAGAAAAAAATGGTCCTGTAAAATGTTGCGATATTTCCTTTGTATCCATTTAAAATGCAGCCAAAGCCATAATTCATTGATTATTTATAAACAAACATGTATTTCAGTGTCTAAGTTCTGTATTCTGTTTTTCAACTTCCGACTACTAGTTGGCAGTACCACACCGAGCCTCTTTCAGCAGGTCTACACTAAAACTAGATCTTGTGAGGACTATTTTGAGACTTGTTTTCACTGGTATGGTGGGATCCGGTCCACTAGTTTTAGTGTTTTCATTGTTAAATGGACCCAATAAACAATTCCGACCCATACCTATAGAGGGCCCCCATCAGCTGTAGGTCCAGAGAAAGAGGGAATAGGTCAGTTGGGGCGGAGCCGCTGTAGCCAGCCGTTGAAGTGATGATGACATTAGAGAGCACCAGTATAACACTAAGCAAGTGATTCTGTTTTCCGCATTTTGGCAGGATTCTTCTGTAATCTTCTTTCAAACAACTTTAATTTCTTCTTGGTGTTCCCCCACTTATTTGTGTTTCTTTATTCGCAGTATCACTTATTCACACACAGCGCACCTGCATGGAGAAATGACATCAGCTGACACAGAAGCAGCTTGAAAATAAACCGATAACGCCGGAGGATAATTATCCAGGGCAGGTGTTGTTTATGGATAAAACCAGCAAATTCTAGAGATCACTTAACTGTTGAAGGAGGAACAGAGAGACAGAGTGACAGTCCCTATGAACAGTTTGCAGGCTGTTGTTCTGGATTAAAAAATTCCAATTCCAAAACTTCAATTTTCTTTAATAAATGCTTGCACAGCATGATCAGAAGTATTTTTGATGAATATGGATTGTTAATGGACATTCTTTGGCTGTGGGGGTGGGGGGTGAGACTGAGGCTAGGGGTTCTCCGTATTGGCGGTTTTGGCATATTTGCGTAGGTCTCCGGTCTCTAACCCCGCCTAATTAGGGGGGGGGGGGGGGGGGGGCACTGTAGTCTCAATGTACAAAAAGTAAAGCCAGACCTCCAGTGTTGTCGTTTTTCTTGTTGTTGAATTACAAAGATGCAATAACACACTAGCGGTCTACAACACACATGCGCCATGAAAATAAACCAGTGGAACCAAGGCTTAATTCACCAGAATTAATTGATCCGTAACGCACCACTTCTTACCTGACCGGACTGCTCAGTGGAAACAAGGCTTTATGGTACATGTTCACTTATTGGAATTACAGTTGTGTTGTTATAGAGCTCAATGAGACATGTACTAATTACTTTTAAGTAGGGATGGGGTACCGAAACTAGAAACCAAGTTGGTACTGATACCACTGCATATAGAACTACCGGTACTGTATAAAAATGTTAATTTTAGTCCTACATCGTGGGCTCATATAAGAACGAGTGAGACCTTGTAGACGCGCAGCTCGCGGAGTTTCAATCCAAAGTTCTATAGCAAAAGATTCTAATTCAGCAACCTGATGGATCAGAGGGCCGCGTCAGCGCTCCGAAAACAGAACGTTGTTGTAGGGATGAGAGATATGTGTTTACTTCCACATGTGTGAAAACAGACATGCAGTGCCGACTGTCAGGGAAATAAAGCATCTTGAGCACATTCAAGCTCTCACCTTCACCCTGTCTCTTTGCTTCTTCACACTTAAATGTTTCTGGAAAAAACTGGCGAGTTTTTTTTGAAGCACCTGTTCAAGCACCGTTCAGGCACCTGAACCGTTATAAAGGTACCGCTTTAGCAATGTTGGAAATAAATAGCATTTCATTTTCTCTTATTTTTTTTGAGGAAGTGTTGGAAAAATAATTTACTAAAAGAAAAAAGCAACATGATTTCATCTGCTGTGGCTATTGTTCTGACTTTTAAATGAAATACAATTTACCATTTTATTCATGTTAAAGATCTAACAATAAGGCACAATTAAAATAATAAAAAAAAAAAAAACAAGAATATTGTATTTGATATAATCTTGAAATATCGTATTGTTACATGGGTATTGTGTTCCAGCTGTCATGCCAATGCACACCCATACTCTTACAGTTGGATATGCCCTTTATGCCGTACTAAGGGGGCACCCTTGCCAGATGTTCAAACCACCTCAGCTGACTCTTTTTAGAGGTGGAGGTGTTCTAGTCTTTGTGCCAAGTTCCTCCCGACTGGATTAGCTCTGCATCCTGTCTCTAAGTAAATGCAAACTATCCTGCAAAAAACAAAAAAACTTGACCTTGGCTCACAGTCATGGCGGGATTGATCAGTAAATTAGCTTTGACTTCCAACCCAACTCTCATTTCAAGATGGTATAAAGATTCAATTATAAGAGGCAAATATTACTAATATCCATCACTTCTGCAGCCATTTAAATTTTTTGTTTTCTATTATCAATAAAGGCAAATTGTGCTCTTTTTTTCTAGGTGAGTAGCTACTAGTGCTATAAAAGTGGTACTACAGTACTGTCTCCTCTGGGGCTGGCAGTTCATACTCTTCACGACAGACAGAAACTTTAATGAAGTCGAGAACAACTCACGGATTCAAGCGCTGTACGTCTGTGTGTGGGTTCTTCATTCTTTTATGTCTTTTATGTGGTAGAGACAACATTGGGGAAAAGGCTGTGAACACACCCAAAAACACACATAAATGTGTTCAATAATTTCATATGAATTGGATATGTCAGGTGCAGATGGAATTCACACACCTCTGTGTAAGACAACTGTGTCAGAAAAATCTTGCAATTTAAATCAAATTACAGTTTTATTTTGGCTTTCCTTTTAAAACCAAAGTCTTCAGAACTCGACTGTTTTTTTTTTTGCCTTGACGTGTCATAAGGGTATTATCAGCTATAAATATTACACTCTGTCAGTAAAAAAATATGCTGTAGCCTGTTTGGAGCAGTATAGACTAGGGATGCCACAATTCTCAGTAAAAAACCAAAGATTTTTACCGAATCGTGGGGAATTGTTGCATCCCTAGGATTAAGGCAGTTCTAAAAGGAGATCCAACCCAATACTAGCAAGTGTATGTTTCCAATTATTGTTCTTTCTGTTTGCTTATTTCGTTGAGGTGTGTGGTAACTCTTATTTTGATTCTGATCGCATGACTCTTCTGGTTGTGGGGTCTCATGTTTGACCTGGGATGCAAGTTTGGTGAGTTAGTGACAACAATATAGCATAACAAAACAAGGGCGGAAAAATCAGATTGGGTCGTTCTGCAAAAAAACACCTATTATAAAATGCCTCAGTTGAAAATATCTTATGTATGGATGTTATCTTTAAATCTTTGAGCAATGAATCAATTAACAAAAGCTCTCTAATTTAAAAATTGCATTTTTGAGTTGAGTGAACCACCAACTATTTTTATTTGATTAAAATTAATAACTTTGAATGTAACAAATTACAGAGCTTTTGTTTATTGAGCTAATGTTTCATTTTTTATAGTCTATAATGGAGAAAAAAATCTTTATATGGAAAATTCTACACCTAGCTATTGGGGGTGGTTTAAAACTCTGATGTTGTTGCAGTTTTTTCATGTTCAAATAAACCTTATCATAGGATTTACAGACAAAAAATGAAATTCAAGTGCACTAAAATGAGTCACAAACTTTCAACACATCACCTATCAGCTCCCATCCACGGGGAAAATGAGCCTGTTTATTCCAAGTCCTGTTTGCAGTTTGCCAGCAGCTGGACTGCATCTCATTGTAATACAGTATTTGCTTTCTGTTGCCATGGAATTGTAAACAGGACTCTCTGCAAATAATGATCTTCTCCACACACCTTTAGCATCCACTTCTCCTTTGGCAAAACGTACGTGGACAGAGAGGGAGTGAGAGGATCCTCTCCGGTTTGTGTCCCATTGTCTCTAGGACTGAATAGAGCATGGCTTACACAGACAAATACATGGGAAAGAAAAACACGATATCCTAGACCTAGACCCTTAAGTGGTTTATTGAGAAAAATTATTGAACTTATTTAACTCCTTTATAGATGCTTTATTAATGTTTTATGAGTGAACTCATATTTTAAACATCAAAAGGCAAAACACTGCTCAACCCTCAAACTGACCTTTTCAGGACAAACTAAATGATCCAGGAAACATTTAAAGACACACTCCATGGAAAATAGCGTTTTAACTGTTCTTGTGGGATTTTTTCATGATGGAGGTCATATATAAAGAAAGTAAGCTTAAGATTGTGTTTCTGAGTATTTCTATGTTCAAGTTATTGTGAATTGGGATATGAAAGCTTGTAGTTTCACAAAAAATCTACAATCCGTGGGCCACAAGCTCCCTGCTCCGCTCAGTTCAGTTGCATCCACTTCCAGACGACTAGATTCATGTATTTCTGGATAAGACATCAAAATGCTGTACACAGAGTTAATCCCTATGAATTTGAGGTGCAAAAATGGTCAATACCTATGGTGTTTATGGTTCCCATAACCGGGAAACCGGGAATCAAAGTGAGGATGCTGTAGATCACGTGTCAAAGTGTCTAATTGGGTAAATTGAGTTTGAGAACCCTGATTCAGACAGTAAGAATCCCATCAATGTCTTGAAAATGTTGCCGATAGTTTACGAGATCTTCGGGCTGTAAGTGTCGTTGATGTTCTGTTTGTTTAGTTTTTACCTATTGTGCATATTTTATGACTCCATCTGTGCATCTGTAAAAACTGCAGGCATGAAGCCCAATGAGGCAAATTGAATTTGTGATATTGGGCTATATAAATAAAATTGAATTGAATTGAATTGAATTGAATTGAATTGAATGTTCGCTAATTTCATATTCATATGCGCTCAGTTCCGTTGTCGGCAACATGTGTGTTCGGCATGCAGGATCCTGTGACTTAACAGCATCAAGTCTTCCTGAGTAAAGAACTGAAAAGGGGGATGCAATGTTTTACAATCAGCCTTGACAACAAAATAATCAAAAAGTTCCCCTATGACTATTTCTTTTTAATTAAAAAAAAAATTCTCAGTAGTAGTAATAGTAGTTTTGAAGTTTTTACCCAGAATCCCACAACCTAAATGTCTTAAAAAGCTATTTTTCATGTTGATCTGAAGCCTTCCTCTGGAAAAAATCCTCTGGATTCCCCGGTCTGATTACGGCAGTTCCGTGTCGTGCTAGCGTAAATCATCGCTGCTGCTCCACAAAAATGTCATTTTTAGCTGGTTGTCAGCTCGGACGAGGAAGTTGAGAGCTTCACGCACCGAACTTTCACCGATCCTTTACAACTACGGTGAAATGAGCCGCTGTTCAAATTTTTGTGGTGACATCAGTAAACTCTGTGGTGTCTAAAGGAGAATTTCCAGCGTTCTCAGTCTGGCTAAAGCAAGTATTGAACACAAAAAATATTAACTGCTCATTGATTCAAACAGATATTTTCTGAGACAGTTTGATTGATAGCAATTTAAAAAGAGAAATACTTGGAAATTCAAAAGCGAAAGGATTTCTTCCAAAATGTTTTTTCTTTCATAAGAAAAATGCCACACATACATGTTAAAAACTCAAAAACTTTATAAAGTAAATGAATTTCAATAGAGAGATCAGTCTGGGAAGTGTTAAGTGTGGGCTAAAGTGGGTGCTAGCAAGTAGCATGCTAGCTTGGTTCACCGTCAATGAGCATATTTTTATATTGTTAATGTTTAAAACATGGATGATTTTATTTGCACGTATTTATGTTCGACCAGCACAAAAACTGACGGTAATTAACACTGATCCCACGTAATATGTGCCTGTACACATTTGAAAAGCTTTTTTTTTTTTTTTTTTTTTAAAGAAAGTGATAATTCACACGTAATTTTCCAAATATGTGCAGCCAGTGTTAAACGTCTTCTTTGAAGCCCAGCTAGAATCTGCAGCGCTCAATTCCCGTCCTGGCATATAAACACTGAAGAGAGCAGACGTCAGGTAAGGTGGTGTCAACGTAAAAATTAACAATAATAGCCTGAGCAGATCTTAACTCTGAGTCATTTGTCTAAGTGGCGTTATAGTAGTGTGACATCATCACTACTCGCAAGGCCCCGTACTGGTCTTGGGTAATTACTGATGACGTCATCGCACCCCTCTATATATAGGTGACACTACACAGTGCACATGCTCACATCAGGTTATTTTGAAAAAGTCAGTTCAAACATATTGAAAAAACCTTAGGAGGAAGTAGAACAGCCAGGAGGTACAAAGCTGGTGATGTTTGCAATTTAGTTTGACAGTTTAGTCTTCAAATCATCAAATTCTGACTGTAAAGAGTAAGTTTGCAAAGCAATTACTCCAAAGTATTTTCACGATTTGTTTAAAATGTCACCTCATGAAAATGCATAAACATATCTGAAAGCCTTATCACATCTATTATTATTATTATTCCAGCCCCAGCTGAGCAGTTGATCTTCCCACTAATGTAAGATCAAATGGCTTGTTAAAAGGAAAATGACTGTAATCGTCTACCTGCCATTTCCAAAGTTACCCAGATAATGATGGACCTGTTGAATGGTAATTGAGCTGAAGCACGTTGCCGTTTAGTGTTTGAGGGAGCTCAGTCTTCCTTCCACTCTCTGTTAAAAGGACTCCGTGTGGTGCCATGCGGGAGGTCTGGAACAATCAGGGGCTGGGACCTCACATCAGAGAAAAACAAACACCGACCGCGTCCACAGCAGATCTTCCACATCTTATGTGTTAAAAAAAACACAGCAACATGATCCAGCCCCAGATCGTCCAACTTTTGTCTCTAATTCAAAGATGTGGATCCATCTGACAGCTGCCCCTTTCATCACACCGAGGAAGTCCATTAAGGGCTCCCCTTCTCCTGTCAATTAGTTGGGAGTTTCGGCTGCTCCTTTGTGACGGTTGTGCATAGTAGTGTGAAGAATGAAACAAAGTTTAACAGTTTAGGAACCATTTTCACTTTTGCAGAGGAAACCTGCATTAACACGCCTGTCTTTTGAAGCCCATAATTGTCGGAGGAGAATTTTGAAAGTGTGGTATTTAAAATCCCATTTCGTTTCGCAGCTCTAATCGGAGTCAGATATTTGTTTTCATTCTATAAAACTGGACTTATTTAAGTTTTGAACTTTGAGTGTTTAAACCAGGAGTGCCCAAAACTTTTTCTCTCAAACACCCAAAATCTAAATGGGATCCTGGTCTGTGGGCCAAATGAAAACAGCAAACTGAGATCCTAATGAGACGTGGAGCTGGTCTTCAGACTTTATGCTTTTCATCTTGGCTAGCTGAAAAAGGCCACTAAAAGCATCGGAAGTGACAAAGAAAGCTCTTGGGAATTACTTACACATAAAAAGCCCATGGCTGGCTGACTCACTTGGTGGTTGTTTCACCCACAGGTGCAGGGAAAGATATTATTCAGCGCCACCTGGAGGCCGAAAGTATATTTCAGCTGTAGAGTTTTGGACCACCAGGTGAGGGTTTTAAGTAAACACTCTGTGGCTTCTGCAGCCACAACTTGGCGGGCCAAATTTGGCCCCCGGCCCCACTTTGGGCACCCGTGGTTTAAACAAAAGATAAAAGTGGGAAAATGTTCAAGTGTGTGGTGATAAGTCTCAAATTAAATGCAGTGAGCCCCCAGTGAATAGAATAGCCTTCCTTCTTTAATATGTTCTTATACATTTTTACCATTATTTCAGTATATTTAAATGATATTAATACTTGTTCTCATTATTTGACTTGACTTAAGTCTTAAGCCTTTTTAGTCCATTAATTTTATTAATTTTCATGGGTATGTGAATATATGCATATGTATATATATACATATATATATATATATATATATATATATATATATTATATATATATAATATTTTTTTTTTTTTATTTTTTTTATTTTTTCTTTTGTCGTCCTGGTGTCTAGTCTCTGTGCTGTGACTGAATTTCTTGTGTTAAATGCATTGTGATGAGCGGTGACAAGTCGATAGCTGTTGTATGTGAGTGTAGGTGTCTGTGTGTGAATGGTGATTTATGAGTATTGGATATTTATCTTATTTGTATTTAAATTGTTTTCTTGTTCGTTGATTACACTTTACTCCGTTCTCATTTAAGTTTTCTATTAAAAGAGGAACCCCTTGAAAACGAGATGTGTCATCTCAAGAGGCTCACACACTCACAGCGAGCCTGCATGGAAAATGTCCTCTGCTCTGCATTTTTCTAAATGTATGCGCTGGCCGAGAAAAAACTATTTTTGAATCTTTTTTTTACTGATTCACGAAGAATCGTTACTAAAAACTGTCTCCAGCCCCACATCAGATTATGTGGCCCTCTCAAGAAAAAGCATGGGGAACCCTGGTTTAGAATAATGTTTTTGGTGTTTTTAACTTGTGACATTTTTCTGATGATGGAGGACATATAGAAGTTGTAAGAGAAAGTATGTGAACCCTGTGGGAGTACCTCCATTTCGTACAAAATGTGTTTTTTTTTAATTATCTCAATCTAAATCATAAGGATGAAGAAAAACTTTACCTGTTTAAATCACTCCAATTTATGTTTTCATTTTTTTTTTGACACAATTATGTGTCCAGTTTATGCCTAAAACAAAGTTTTTCCTAAAGGTTCACATATCTTCTCCTGCAGCTGTACAAAGAAATGCGGATTAAAATTGCATTTCTCAGTATTTCTTCATTCAAATCGTTGGGAGTCAAAGACCGATTAAGAAAAATGTTTGAAAAAGTAGAAGCTACAACAGCAAGCCACAACCTCCTTGATCTAAACGACTAGATCCAGGTATGTCTTTGTCTTCCTCGTCTGAGCTAACATTTGGGTCAATAATGTCCGCCTGGATATCTCGGATTAGCTCGCCATTTTTTTAGATCGCAAATGTTAAGTTTGGGTTGTGAGGGGCTGTAAGCTATAGCAGGAGGTAGATGATGGGAATTAAGGGCAGGCTTACTCTGCACCAAAAGTCCTGCCAACATTTTCAAATTGAATTTCTATTGAACTTCTATTCCTCTGCAGGAACGACGCCCTTGAAAACGAGACGGGTTTAATGTTTTCAACTAAAAATGACATCATCATATTTAACCCTGAGGTGTCGTCGGTGACGCTTAAACTCAAAATCTTTAATATTCTGGAACTTTTTAACCGATTACACCATCAACAATTTTCTCCTTCAGAATCTGCTGGAACCACGTTGATCGTGGTAACTGTTGAAAAGTAAATCATAGAACATAAACACTGGAGCTGCGGGGTTAAAGAGTTAACTTTAGATATAACTTTAGTGTTTATCAAAAAACGACCAACAGCTACAGATGTCGTGAAAAACCCGTGCTTGTGTTTTACAATGCCTCTTTAAGCGCCTACATTCTTGCTTCCGTACAGTTCCATATGCTGCTTTAGTTATGCACCAGCTTCAGAGCTCTGCAGGTGTTCTTCAGCCAGCATCAGAGTTAGAGGATCATGTTTGTCCAACCACTAAATGAATCACTTTATGTTCGTTCAGGCAAGAACATTTAATGTTTACTGCTGTATTTCAGCACAATTATATCCAGGTGTTAGCACACAGACGCTTCATATCAAGCAATTTTACAGACCACTATAGCGCTGCCAAGATGTGTTATTCCAGAAGCATCTTTTGTTTGTCTCACAATATCTATTATGATGGTGAAACACGTATATATATATATATATATAAAGCTTATAAAGCTTATAAAATTTAGCTTCAGAGGTTTTGGAAACTTTTCCAAATCAATGGCGTGACAGATAATTAAGTAACCTGTCTATATCAAATATCGTGATTAATAACAAGTGGCGCGAGTCACGCAGGGCTCAGTCTTGAGCAGAGAACACAGTTTTGTTAAAACATATAGCCTTCTCTTTTAAATTGCCTTTGAGCAAAAACACTGATTCATGACCTGCCACTTCCAAGAGGCCGCGTGTCTGGCCTGTCTGCTGAAAAACAGCCATTTTGTGGTTTTTGAGAGAAAAATAATGATCTCATTGTGCTATGACTGAACTGAGCCTGGGAAAGAAAGTCTTTCACTATCCAGGTTCTAAATGCAGTCTTACCACTAAAATGTGTTGAGAAGATATGAATATAAATCATTATTTAAGTGCACAACAACATAGATGCATGCATTAGACATTCAATATGTGTACATCCACTACAGCTAACGCGAAACCTCAAAGAAGAGTAAGACATTAACATGGGCGACTGAGCTACGTTTATTCAAGGTTGCAAACTATTTTCAATGAATAAAGAGTCACTGTGTCTTATCCATGCAAAGCAGAGTGTATGCATGAGTCAAATATAAAAAGAGGCTACATCTCCCTTTAACCATACAACTTCTTTAAGACGGAATTTAATCAAGGATTTTTGACATAGTACTCTGAGTCGTGTCTTGTTGGTTCTCTCTTTCCAGCTTACATCTATTAGTGTTTGTACAGTTCTCATGAATTTCATCCATTTATCAACAGAGTTTTAGCTCCAGTCTTTAGATCAGGGGTGGGCAAACGTTTTGATTTGTGGGCCAGAAAGGGTTCTAAAATTTGGCATAAGGGCCGGACAAGGAGCAGATGGAAGGAGTGATTTGGTAATGAACCTCATAAACTAAAAAGATAATATGGAATTTAAATAAAAACCTGCTTTCATTTGGATTAAAATTCACATATATTCATTTAAAAACAGAAAATTTGGGAATTTTAATTTCTAAATTTTGATTTTTGTTCTCTTTTGGTGATCCAATGGGTTGATGTTCTTCAGAGGAAAATGCGAACTCAAAGAAATTCGTAAGATCACCTTCTGACTCAGAAAAAAAACACACACGAACGTCAGAGAAACAACACCATTCATGAGAAGAAACTAGAAATACAATGAAAATAAACCAATAATCAGGATTTTGATTTAATGTATTTTAATTTGGAGGGCCAGATTAAGTAGCCTAAAGGGCCGCATGTGGCCCCCGGGCCGTAGTTTGCCCACCCCTGCTTTAGATTGTTTCGACTACCGCTGACGCAATTCAAGTAATTATTTTTGAAGTCGAAAAAGGCAGATATACGCTTTGTAATGTAGTGAAATACTGCAGCTTTACGTTAAAGCTGGCATGTCCAAAGTCTGGCCTACAGGCCAAATTTACATTTCCACATGCTCACAGTCTCTTTTCATTAAACTAACGTTTCCCTAAAAACTGTGTGTATGATTTCTTGATTGTGGTTGGCTAAACTCTGTTTTAAGTTCTTGTAAACCTTTAGCCACACTTTTCTGTGACTCATCTGACACTCTCTAGCTCATTTTTAAAATGCCAACTATAAATGAAAAAGAAAATGTGACAGTGATTGTCATCACTTCCAGGAAAAGTGGAATTAGACTTCGTTTTTCAGCGGAATATGAAAAAATTGTATCAGCCTGATTTTGAGACTATTTTAAAGGAGAATATCAAAGTACTACAAGATGAGGGATACTCAGGGAATAGGTGTATGGAAAATTGACAAATTGTTAATAACTTTGGTAAAAGATGTATATAAATGTATTTAGTTTTTATAGAGAAAAAAAAGAAAAGTATGCTATGGCAAAAAAATTAATACAATTGTTCATTTGCATTTAAAGGTTGAATGGTTCAGCCTCAAACATTTTCACTAAATTTGGCTTTCTTTACAAAAAGTTTGGACCCCCCTGCATTAAAGTGGTCATAGCCCAAATAAAAACCTGCTTTTACCTGTATGCAGTACTGAGGGGCTTTATTTATTATTTAATATTTTACTCACTAAATGTTCTGCTTTACTGCATAACAACCCTCTTACCGCCATAAATGTTCCAGTTTAAAACAAACAAACCAAAAACAACACAAGTTTTGTTTTGTGACAGTAATCGGTCACTTTCAGCTCTTTTGAAGTTTGCCATGAATTTCAGCAATATTCCTCCACTTTGTGCACTTTAATTTCATATTTTGTATTCTTTGTTCTTGTGCTTTGATGGAGCCAATAATTATCTGTCTTGTTGTATCCTGAGTGGAGTCATTTTCTTGCTTTTGTTTGACAGCCTTTTTTGTTTTAGTCTTTTTAGAGACGCGGGCTATGTTTTTCCATTATGTTGGGTTTTTTTTATGCTAAAATAACTACATATCTGGGTTGGTCCACCAATTCTGTTTTCTTTCAATTCCATCCACCAATTTTGGTTGATACAGCTTTGTGTGCCACCCTATTGTACACAAACAGAATAAAATGGTGGCAAAAATGGCCTTTTTGTCCTTAAAATTGTATAGTGAGGTATTCTAAACAGCCCAAACATGTAATTGGTTCTGTTTTACTAAATTAACACTAGCTTAACATGTAAAAAGGGAAAAATAAAATAGAATATAAAAGGGTTCACTTGAACATGAGGGTGAAACTAAAAATACCACAAAATTTACAGCAAGGGCCCCTGAATCCTAGTGAAGTTACATATGTGTGACGCGTTCAAGACCATGTAGACCAGGGGTGTAAAGCTCATTTTGGTTCAGGGGCCGCATTCAACTCGTCTGATCTAAAGTGGGCCTTATCACTTATTAGAACACATTTTTTCACAGAGGCCAATGGATTTAAAATGAAATGGATTTCACTTTTTTTTCAATTGTTTATTTAATTTAATACAGACTTAATATTTTAGATCTGAAATTGGGGCAATTCTGATAGTAAACTGAAGAGGAGGCTATAGAAAAAAAAAATGTAAAACCCTGCCTAAAATATAAATGTGCAAATCAGTAAAAAAAAATTAAACTGAATTAAACTTGCAAACATTTGTGACTTTTGAGTTAACCTCTCTTTCTCTTTTGAAACTTGGCATCGTTTGGCCTTCACTAGGCCGTCAATATCAGGATTCAAATCCTGTGTAGCAAAAATTTCACAACATCAATGTCAGTGTGCAAAATACAATTTCCTTCATTGGCTGCTTTTCCTGTTCTCTCCTAGTGGCGGAATTGTGTATTGCAGTCATTTTTTTACAGAACCATGACTCACCAGGAATAGGCTAGAAACACGCTTTTTTTTTTTCCAACATCCTTATACTTTTTCTTTTCATGTGTTTGACAACCCTGGTCTTTTAGCTTACTATACATCAGGGGTGAAAGAAAAAAAAATCTATGCAGCAATATATCACGATATTTTGTTTGGCGACACTTGTATCATACATGACGATATTTATTTAATTATTCATGAGCGTTCTTCACCGGCTTGCTTTTGTTTTCCACCTTAACCTCCGACCACTAGTTGGCAGCAGAGCATCAGAGAATTAATTTTAATTTATTACAATGGAAGACATTGAAATTCAGGTAGATTCAATTCAAGTCATACTTGAACATACCGGAAAGATTGTTCTGATACAGTCTTGGGATATATCGCAATACGTATCATATCGTGACACATGTATCGGGATATGTATCGTATGGCCAGACTTTTGCCAATACACACCGTTACTATACATAGATACAAGCGCATGTACTCACAGTTGGAGGAGTCTTGGTGTGAAATGTGGTGAATCTTGCTCCAGACTTTTCCTTTTTTACAGCTCTATTCCAAAATATGAAAGACTTAATGTTATTATAATTCTAGCTGGGAACAAATTATTCATTTCTCCTTCATGATCACTTTTGAAACAATTGACATTTCCGTGAATCGAAAGGGACGCCTGCTACATCTGAGTCCCTTGTTGCTCAAAGTTCAACTGCTCTTTGACAGGTGCTCAATTGCATTTTTTTTTAGAGCCCAAAAACGGACTAACAAAGTTGTTTAGCGACGCATGAATATGTAAGCTGAAACCTGCATAAGCACATGTTCACACAGACTTTTCATTGAACCTAGTGTGAACTCATCACTGCACACACATACATTAAAACAGTAAATGTTTGTTATTTATTCCTTTATCATTATTCCTTTTTCACTGTTGCTATAGCAGAACCTGAAGGTCAATATTATTAAAATATAATCTATATTATGATCTAAGAAAACATTTCACGGGCAGACGCTCTCTTCATCTTCACTGCCTTGAAACCACTTTAACCTCGACTTATCAGAGAATTACTGCAAAACTTCTAGTAATTCCGCAGATAGAGAGCTGACCATGGATGTCTGCTTATAGTCATTTGATCTACTGAAACTTAATGATTTTGAATGACCTGTAGCTGTGTTGGTGAGGTATAAATCTCTGTTTAGAAGTCATGAACCAGATATTGATTGTATTACACATGCATTATTATTAGTTTTGATTGCTTGAAAAAAAAAAAATCAAATTATGTATGTCTTTTTTTTTCAAAACACGTCCTTTGGTTGAATCTATAAACTGGGACCGATTTTGTTTTAAGCGTGTCCTCCTCGCACTCAAATTAAGAGATACTTCACCCATTAGCCCTTAAACACGGCTGAAGAATTGAAAAGCACGTTGTAATCTGTGTGGAGTGTCTGCTTCCAACCTGCCATCTGGCGGAAAAAAAATGAGACGATAGAGAAAAAGACACCAAATTATTTATGTAGGGAAGAAAAAAATAAGACAAGTCTCCACAAGGCTCATTTAATTTGCCTTCACATGAGAAGAAAGTCATGGAAGCAACGAGTTAAAAGCAGTAGGAACTAAGTGCTTTTTTTTTAAAGACTTCATGAAAAGTACTGAGATCAGGTGTATGTAATTTTTTATCAGCATCAACACCGCCTCCATCAAGACCTGTCATTTTTATCAGGCAAAATCAATACCAAGGACTGGAGAGGCAATCTTTTTCCAGCTTCCCGTGTCTTTCTTCAACATCGTCAGAGGCTACAGTAGCTGTGACCCCTCAGTGTAGCTTCCGGGGGGGTCAGACACCTGAAGCTGGGAGCAGGGACGGCTAATCTTAGCAACGCAGGCTGCGATTACAATGAGGAGACAGAGAAAGGCTGTCACGGAGCCATGAAGAGACAAAGAAAAGCCTGTTAGAGCCCGTTTGACATCAGTTTCCAGATCGCTTAGGAGAATGTTAGAGATTTTGGGTAATGACTACTAAAATAAACACCCACCATACGCTTTTACTGTAACCTTGATTTTCTTTCATTGTTTTCCTGCACGACAAGCAGCATATGGCATCACAATGATGCGTTGATTGTGTTGGTTTTTGCATCCGCTTTAAAGTAGAAAAACACAGTTTTTGTAACGTCTGCAAAGCAAATGTAAACTTTCTCTCATCAAATATTTATCATCTTGATGTGTGAGTCAAAGCTGTGCGCTTTTTTTCTTACGTGACGGTTTATAGGCAAACTCCAGCCGAACTCTCCTGCTTGCTTTTTTAAATATCCTTGCTGTACCCTCTGCTGGTTGCTTGGCTGGGTGGTGTCCAGCTTACCAGCGAGGGAGAGATAGGGGGGAAAAAAGCTTTAGTGCTTTTTAGGGCCTGAAGTTCATCCCTGGTGGTGTAACAAAGCTGAAACAAGTCCTCACTTACCTTTGTGGACAGTCATGTATTACCATCAAGCCTCCATCACTCACATTTTCACTGTGAGAGTTTCAGATGTTTCTCAGATTTCCAATATTTTTGATGCCTTCTTGTATCTTCTGGTAGCAGAAACACGTTTTAGTCTCGATTCCACTGAACAGTCCGGTTCGATCTGGTATTTTATATTGTTAAATGGACCATTAAGGAGTTCCGACCAGTACCTATGGAGGGCTCCCATCTGTTGTAGGTCCATAGAAAAATAAAACAAAACGGTTGGGGTGGAGTCTCTGTAGCCACCTGTTGATTGGTTGAAAGCGATGACGACATTAGAGCACTAAGCTAGCGATTCTGTCTTCCTCTTTACGGCGGTATTCTTCTTAATATTCTTTCAAAACACATTAAATTCTTGACATACACGATGAACAGAAAGTAAAGCAAGAAGAAGACGAGCTGCTGGACGACCTCCATTGTTGTTGCTTTTCTAGTCGTCTCAGTACAACGATGCAAAGACACGTTAGCGGTCGACACCACGCAACACAAACTGCTCAGTGGAAACGAGGCTTAACTGAGTGGAAACGCTCTCCAGAATTTACTGGACCGTACCAAACTACTCCTTACTGGACCGGACTGCTCAGTGGAAACAAGGCTTTTGTCTGTCTGAGAACTCGATTACCACATGCTCTCCTGCTGATGTAATGACAGTTCTTTGTTGTTTTATCCTGGAGGACAGTTTGGACACATGTTTGATCATGGAAATAATAACCTGAATCTGGTTGTGTGAGGGCTGGCCCTACCCGTCATAGCTAAATCCTCATAGTCAATATTCAGTCACTCACAGAACTATACTCACAACATCGGTCCAAACATATAACACAATATAATACCCTATAGGTGAATATTTATGACCCCTTATCAGCCCCCTGGAGGCTCTTAGCATTAGCGCATATTGCCAAATGGGCAGGCCGACTCATACTGCTCTGTGTATTTCTACTGAGAGCCAGAACCATGTTTAGTTCTGGTTACCCCAGTGGGTTTTATGATTCATCAAGCCACATGGATCAGTGCAAATGTGCTCAGAGCTAAGCATGAGCCCTCGTTGATGTGAATGATGGTTATCAGTTGACTGGTGCTCTGGTAAGGGGGCAAAACAGACAAGGGGGTCTTGTGAGTAAATCTCGCCCATTATAGCATGTATCTCTGCCCAATCAGAAACGATCTGCCTCATCGGTTCATTTAGTCTCTAACTGGTGATGCAGCTAAAGACTGAAATATCAGTGATTGTTGTGTAATAAGGTATGTAGAACATACATTGCCTGTCCTACATGAAAAGGCCCAGAAGACACGTAAACCTGCTGGCAATTTGAAAATGTATTAGATAGAAATGTGACTTAGTTTGGGCACTGAAATTCAGTTCAAAGGAGGAACCGTTAGGATTTACGCAGTTCTACCAAAACCAGAAGAAGCTGCTGCCATCTGTTCCTCATTTCAGTGCTTAGTTTCACTGAAGGTCTATTTGTCTTAGGACAGCTCAATCACTTCTATTCTGTTCAGTACGTTGAAGTTCTAGCCAATCATTTTGCCTTCCCTGTGAAAGTGGCCGGGTTTATTTTGGACCGCTGTTGGGTGAGCAAGAGCGCGTGCTGCGCTGGAACGTCTGGCTGCAGTTTACAGCAGGTCACAGAGGTTTGAAAGGTCACTGGTCAGCCAATCAGGAACTCAGCTTTGGGCACGTGACGTTTTCAGTGACCCGATCAACCACTTTAGCACCAGAGCTTTGGCAAGATGTGAATGATAGGAATACAAATACAGAGAGGAAGACTATGCTTAGAAATGGAATGTCTGTTGAACATATAGTGACCTCACTGTGCATTGAAAAGCCTTTCTTCTGGATCAAATTTTAGAGAAACACAATAACTTTGACAAAAAAAATGTTTTCTTAAGGTCACATGTATACTTTAGATTTTGTTGTACAAGTGTGCAATGCCAAATAAAGACTAATGACTGACTGTACTGTTTTTAGCCATTAAGGTAAAAACTGTTCGTTTTCTAGGACATAGTTTCTGCAGAGCGGCAGGAGTTTGTTAGAACTTTCCCGCTGAGTTGTGGGCAGGAATATCGGCGTCCCTCCCCCTTCCTCTTTCCCAATCCAGAGAGCTCAGAGCATGAGCTTGTGGCCTACATGGTATTTTCTGTCATAAATAACAAACTGTGTTTTTTTTCTTCTGCTCCTGAATAAAGACATACAAAAATGCAGTTTTAATCCTAATTTGCTTTATGTCTTCCATCATGAGAAAAATGCCACAAGGAAATGTTAAAGACACCAAAAACCCAATTTTCATTAGAGTAAATCTTAAAAAATTCCACAATGCACCTGGCCACTAACAGTGATTTTCGCTTAATGTTTTAAAGTTAACAGTTTATAAAGGAAGAACTGGAGCTTTCAGTCATTCCTAGTTTACCAACAAGAAAACAGTTTCCAAACAAGAAAATAAGTACAGCTGTGACTTCAGCTTAACCTTCCTTTTCAGGCTGGAAGGCTAGAACTTCCAATGTTTTTCTCTGCAGTCAAAGGTAGATCAGGAACCAGATAAAAATGTACTGCAAAGAGATACTTTATGTACGGTGATAATATTTGAAGAAGAAAACTTTATTTTTTAAGTGAATCATTTCTTGCTTTTTTTGTCTGTGTTGAGGCTTCATTAGAGGCAAGTTGACTGTATCTGAATCCAATGGAATCTGCTCTACGCCTTTTTTATTCTTGCAGTTTCTAACTTTTAAGGCTAGTTAAGATACACAGCTCGATGCCTCCAGTAGTTCCCAAACACAAACAGGAGGAGCCACAGAATCTCATCTGTTAATGCAAGCAGCTTGATGTCTTTGAAAACAGCAGAATTGCAGGAAATGAACTCCCTGCTGTTGTATCAGTTGGCACCGTTTATCTAAAAATCTGAATGGAGGTAACGCTAAAGTTGGTAAAACTACCGCAATGAGCTGAATAGTCAACTGGTAAAGAAAGAAAAGTGCTTGTGTGAGGAAAATCAATTGAGTAGTGGAAGAAACAGCTGTTAGGAATGTAAAGATAGAGGCGTATCGAAAAGTATTGGTTGAAACCACAAATATGAACAGAATTGTGTTGGTAAAAAGATGTAACATTGATCAAGAGGAAAATACCATATTTTTTGTTATATAAGTCACAGTTTTTGCATGGTTTGGCCTTTATACTTGATAATAAAAACAAATTATAAAACTTATTACTGATTTTTGTTCATACATTTTCTATTTTCCTACTAACAGCTGGTTGCCCTTTTGTTGTTGTTTCTTAACAACCACTAGAGGGCACTGTAGTCATGTATCAGTATTTGCTACTGACAGGAAAGCAGAAGAAGCACCGTTCAAAACAAACATGGAGGAATTTTATAATATTTTTCTTATTTGCACCAATACGTTAATATTCCAGCTCTCACTTTTTCCTTCCTCGGACAAACACAGGACAGCAGGTCATCAAAGTGCATTACAGAGACTCATCGAGAGAGAGCTAGCCGACTCTAATTTGATGCTTTTGGTGTAAACGGAGCATTACGCCGGACTTGGCGAAGTTGTTCAATGGCGTTTCACTTTTCTAAGTGTGACATAGGTCTAATCCGAATTCTTCACTTCTCCCTTCCCCTTTGTAGTGGCTAAATATCTCGATCTTATAAGACAAACATGATCCACTGTGAGCAAACAGGGGTTTTGGCCATTGATGACGCACACAACTTACTATAAGTTTGAAAGTTATTTATTGAACGCATTATTTCTTTTTTGTTTTATTTTGCATTTGTGATTGCTGTGATATAATAACAGCGTTGAATAGAGTTGTTAAAGTGATGTCAAAACTTCTATACAACAAGTGATATATGAGTAACGGCGGTTAACGTCAAAACCATAGCACATCAATCTACAATCTTCGCATTAACAGCATAAGGACATCCACGTTAGTTTTAGTGTTTTAGTGTTAGCGGTCAACAAAAAATGCTCCAACGGGTGTACCTGCCCCGCGGCTAACAGGTGATCACCGCTGTCACCTCAAGTAACACACTCACCACCACAATGTAAACATTCAATATCTCCAACAACAGTTTTGTCACCTGTACCCTTCATTTAGCACTCTAAATGGAGAGTTAGGAAAAACTAGCGTCTCATAATTCGGGCGTTACTTTCGTTCGATGACATCACTAATAATCATCAGCCCGCTAGCTTTAGCGCAGAGCTTCCAGCGCAGAGCTTCCAGCGCTCAAATATACATAACAGTGGTTGTATATCTTTAAAAAGGTCATCCTACAACAAAAAGACATTACTTACAATTACATGTAAACTTCTGTGCTTCATGGCGCTCCCACGTGAAGAAAAGCGTTTCTCTATGCGACGTGGTTTAAACTTGCAACAGAGGACTCCGCTTGGAGGGTCAGATTTAAAAAAAAAAAATATGCTAGACACACTTACACTAAAAATGCATCTTCAATTGAAGGGGTATGGAGAAGGAGGAGGGAAGAATTCAGACTGAGCCCTAAACTCAAGTTTGGCCTGTATATGATTTTTCCTTCTTTATTTTGCTTTTTTTTTCTGCTGCGACTTATTCTGAGGAGCATCTTTTTAAAAAAACCGTCTATGTTTGAATTCCCAATCTAATCTCTAACTGCTAAAAACACTATGTAGTGGGGACAAACTAGTGTCCTGGATTTTTAAAGCAATTCGGACACGATGCTAACTTCTTTTTTTTTTTTTTTTTCAAAAGGTGGAAATGACGTCACCGATTTTACAAAGTGGAACAACGTCTATTTATGATTCCACTGTCTTCTGATGATGTAAATGTAAATAATTTATTAAAAAATTACATTAAAACACTTTTTTCTCCCACAATAACTGTTCGACTGCAATGCTTTGTTGTGCATAGATGCACACTGACTTCAGGGAAATTTTTAGTGCACTCGATTTTGAAGTTGTAGAAGTTGGCGAACAGCATATATAGTGAGTAAGGAAGAAAATGTTTACTAATAGCTTTAAATACTAAATGAAATACATTTATCTAGCTTGTATCCATGTTAGTAAATGAATTGGACTATCTATTATTCATCGATTAATGAGCCAGGTATGGAGATGTATATCGAATCATGTGAGAAGATGCACACCGCTAATGTGTAGACATCTTCGTTGTGTACTTCATACACAACATTTATTTAACTATAGCATCAATATTGTGGTGTGTAATTACACAACAGACCTGACAGGGACTCATTCTGGCACCTGCTCAACTCATCCTGGAAGAGAACACACACAGTTTTCCCACACGCTTGTGTGTGACTGTTTTATTATGAGTGGGACATCACATGTGTGCGTTTTACTGCTCACTTGCTCCCAGTGGTGCCTTCCACCGGTTTTGCCCACAAGCTAGCGACCTATTTTTCTCAGTGTGGAACCGAGTAGACTTTTGAATACAGAGAGAAAGCAGAGCGATGGGGGAGGGAAGGGGTGGGGGGTGTAGATCAGTTCCTTTGCTTTTATTCGGGCCTGTGGATTAATTACCCTGTACCTAAACCTGATCCCGTGCTGTGAGTGAGACACTTTGGCATCAGCCTGATCAATAATGCATTTTTCTGTCTCTCTATTCAATTTGCACGCAGGTCCCACATGCTGGCACTACCATCTCCCTAGAAAAGTACAGGAGACACTTGATACCGGGAGTGCAACACTCAACCCCCACCAGCATAATGCTCTCTCCCATCTCCATTGTTCACAGACAAATTGATTCTCCCTGTGTGCTGCATAAAGGGAAAAAAAATCTCATCAGTCTTAAGGAGACGAGTAATAAGATACAAGACATGTTGGGTTCGCTCACAGGTAGAAATTGTTTCGGGTAAATTCGTGACACTCTGTTTTGTGGAACACTGACGACACGAGCGTGGGTTCGGGACAGCGAGCGGTTCAAAATGGCTGCTCTCCATCCGTTTTAGCGGTTCGGTTTTCATGGGGCAGCGCTCAAGCAGGATTCTCTGTTTGCGGCAAGGTCAAAGAACTAAGTTGCAAAAGGTAAGTCATCTGATCCTGTGTGATTTGTCTGTCGTGTTTGACCCCGCATGGAAAGAAGAGCAGTCGTTCAAGACCTTAGACTGAAACCTCCTGAATCTTGTGGTTCTTTTTTGGATTGCCTAATTAAAGGCATTCTCTTTAATGTTGATCTCTAGTCTCCTGGCATTGTAACCTTTAGTGCAGATATCAGCTTCCTTTAGGTTCCCCACTTGTTGCATGTCAACAGCACAGGAGAGGTGTTTAAAGCTTCACCAGAAGAAAGAAAATCATCTGGGAGCAGCTTGTAGAAACTTTTGCATAATGTGAAGTCTATATGTTGTTCCAGGGTTGCATGATGCTAACAGAAATCTAAAAGCAGTCAAACATTTAACCCTCTCTTCTGGGGTCCAGATGACCCCACCCTTACATTGATGCGTGACAAATGTAAACAGGATTTCATGTCTTCCACAGACACCAGTGAAGACAAAAAAATCCTTGAAAATAAAGTTCAGTGTGCCGTCATGTGGGGTCCAGATGACCCCACTTTTAATGACGCAAGGGTTAAGAATGGCAGTTTAGATGGTCAGTCTGTTTACTACAGAGCCAAAAAAAAAAAAACAGCCATGCTAAGTCTCCACATTTTTCTCATTTGTTTTAGTGTTCAAACAGTCAATTCAATGGTTGGGTTAGAACTAACACCCATTCCTAGTTACTGTGGTGACAGGGTGGTTATCACTACACTATTACGCTACGTTCACACTGGGAACACGCACTCTAGAGACTGATATCAATGTAAAGTCTATGCAAATGCTTGTAAATGCATGTCTCAAAACTCTTATGTTTACCCACCACTGCGCAACCTTTTAAGTCCGTTTTTGGGCTCTACGGACAAAATGTGTGATAACTGACGACTTGAACTTTGACTAGTCAGGGACTCTGATGTGGTAGTGATGTCTGGATAGTAGTGATGGCCACTTTGACTCTTTCTTTGGAGCCGATATTTCCGAGGCTCTTTCAACACACGGATGGATTCAAGATGGCGGAGCGCATTGGTGCGCTCCCTTCCATGTAGTCGAAAGAGTCGATGCTTTCAACCATGACCCGAAAATGATGGATAGCGTCCTTTAAAAAACATGGAAATACCAACACTTTGAAAAGTGATCATGAGGAAGAAATTAATTATTCTGGTTTGTGCCCAGAGCAAGATTCAACATTTCATATCAAGTCCCTTCCAACTGAGTACATGTACTAGTATCGGGTATGTGTAGTGTCCAGTGTAAACACGATTTAGAAAAAAACATGTTTAAGAGCTCATGTTCAGCGTATTTTTGTACACATCAAACACGCCCGGTGTATAATTTCCAGTAATAACAGTACTCTTGGCTTGAATCTCTGGTGTTTTAACCACTTTAACACTGGATCTCAAGTGTTTATGTTCTTTGATTTACTGTAATTTTTTTTATTATGATCAACGTAAATCCAGTAGATTCTGAAGGAGAAAAGCTGCTCATGCTGCTTTTTTTGTTTAAACATCATCGACATCGCCTCAGGTTCTAAAGGGGTAAACAGGCATTTGCCGTCTAAGACGTGATGATTTGGTTTACCTCTACATACAGGTCTCTGAGCCTAATTGTATTGTGTGTCTGCATGCACCTGCAGTGGAATGGCAACTGTCTCATGCAGGGCAAGGGCTAGTTAGGGGTTCCCAATGCATTGATTGTGATCACAAAGTACGTGTGGAGAGATCACAGGACATCAAAAATAAATAAGGACATTAGTGAACATAGAACGGCCAATCGCTACATATATCAGTGCAGGTGTATTTTCCCACTAAACCAGGTGTTGAACATCCGGCCCATGGGCCGAATTTGGCCCTCCTGATGGTTTCATCTGGCTCAGTTATGAAGAGGAACAAAATATAATGATGTTAAAAAAAATATGTTTCTAGCCCATTCCTGTGGTGAGTTATGTTTTTTTTTAAAAAACAGCTGCAATGTGCAATTCCGCCACTAGGGGAAGCAAAGGAAAAGAAATACCTGCATAACAAGAAATAAACAGAATTTCTTAGCCATGACTAGATAAGATGCAGTTAATCAAACCACAGTTAATCACAATAGCTCTTATAATAATAACAACAATGATAATAAATGATTTTATTACTTGGTTGTTTGAGGCATTTTTGTCAAACTGAGAAAAAACCAAACCCAAAACAAAGATAGAGAAAAACTAGTTGACCATTGAATATTTCGCTATTATGTTTTTGGTCCGGCCCACTAGAGATCAGATGGGTTGAATGTGGCGCCTCAATGACATGAATTTGACACCAGTGGACTAAACTAAAACGATATACTCTGGTAGAAGAAACAGTTTCTTTTTTTCTAAACTTCCGAACTGGTTTGAGAAAGAACCTCAAACAGAACGAAAACAAAATGTTTCTGTTGTCAATACACTGTGTTAAGAGCACATGAGTCCAATTCAACAAGCTGTTGAAGGAAAAATGATGTGGGGACTTTTAATCATGCTTTAATCTGAAATATTTGCCTAGAGGATTTTGATCTATTTAGTTCGTTTGAAAATCTACTTTTCATAATAAGTCAGTGTATTTAAGTTTATAGATATAATTTTAAGATATGTAGCTGGTTGGTTCAAGAGTAGTTGCATGCCCCCTATTTAAGAGTAAAGAGTGGCAGTGACCCCCCCCAAAATAAAGGCTAGACACACCTTTAGAGCCACCACAGCTTTGCTACAGTTCTTTGTCCTGTTAGTGTTGACATTTTCTGAAAAACCTGGGTTATTTAAGGTGCTCACTTTTTTTCTCTTCATCAACTTAGAATGGTATGCTGCAGTGCACGACTATTTCTTCTGTTTTAGGTAATCTTTCCATACTCTTTAATGTGGACTCACTTCTGTCAGAAACGCACAGTGCTGAAATGCACTTTACTTGCTCTTTTAAAGTGATTTTCGTCAGCGCTTTCATGTACCTGCCACTGCAAAGATCCAGACTGACATTAACAGTGCACTTACCGTGTAGTACTTAGAGGATACCGAGCCAATTAACCAGCTGCCTGACTGCAGGCGAAGCCATCAACAAATAAACTCTTCTAACTGTTCCGTTGGATTCCGCGCTTGGGCAGCTTACTTTGGTGATATTGTTTATTCCTGCTTCACACCAAAAGGAAGCATAAAATAATTGCTAATTAAACTGTCATTAAAACACAAATACCACTTGCCTGGAAACGAAAACTATAAAGGAGAAACGGAGAGATAAAGTCACATTCACTTGTTTATTTATTTTATGTAACGCGGTCCTTCTCCATTTCCAACTGTTGTTTTTGTCATAAATAGAATTGATGGTCACCATGAATCAGAGAACCCCTATTAACACTTTTACAGTTATGTGCGTATCAGATGACATTTCCAATCACGATCTGTTTTGTTTATTTTATTGTCAGTATTTGGGACAACGACCTCATGATTGTGGCTTTGTGGGTTCACACTAAGCGTGTTTTGCCTGTCAGGGGCGTCCGATGGTAATGTTAAGTCAATGTAAGGATACAATCAAATGTCTTTTAGGGTTTTTGGTTTAGTTTGTCAATCGGGTAAGCAGTGAGATTTGGGCGTTGCAGCACACTTTTGGCATTGAGAACTTTGGCAAAGGAGGCGCATCACTTTAACCAATCAGAGACTCATTTTTGACATGTGATGTTCGGATTATACAGTCAGTAGGTGGAGTCTAAAACCAACATGGAGGAGAATCTGATTGTTTTACGCCTAAACCTCTTAATATTTTTCTGTTTTCCAATGAGGCAAAAATAAAAAAGATCTTACTATATTTTCATTTCTATTGTTATGTCCCCAATGGGCAAGTTTAGGGGGTAAATACAAAAGGGGACCATAATACAAAAACTGGACACCAGTAAAAATCAAATGATCACCGTTTATTAAATAAAAGAATTCCTAACTAGTGTGCTGGTTCAAACAAAAAGACAAATCAAAAGGATTGGAACCTTGGCCAAACATAAAATAAGTCAGGGAGACTGCTAACCAACCACGTCGGAATCAGAAGATCCCTTCTAAAGGCTGCCTAACCAAATATAACTATTCAAAAGAAACAAACAAAGCCTGTAAATTAAGACTACCAACCCAAAACTAAAATAACAAAAGCCTGTATCTGTTTGCTCAGCTGTTGGACAGGACAAGTAAAAAAAAAAAAAAAAAAATAAAAATAAACTAAAAAACAAAACCCAGTAGTGTGTAAGATTGTTGAGAACAAAGAGGGAAAATGAACAAAACAAACCCAGCACAACTAAAAGCTAAACCTCAAGTGAGTGAGGTCTCCTCCATCTTAAATGTCCAGCAGGTGCCAATGAAGGAATATTGATCACACCTGCCAGGTGAGCAGAGGGACGGGGGACGGTAAAGCATGCAGCAGCAAGACGTATTATTATTTTCCCTCCTTGGTCTAATACGGGACAGAGAGTCTTCAAACTGGACCCCAGAGAGACAGAAGTTCTGCTAAAGTTACATCTCCTGCAGTAGATGATGAGCGAGAGAGTCTCTGAATGATCTGATGAACCAAGACATGGAGACAAACTTACTGATGCTTCTGTAGAGCTCTTTAAAATAAAGACATCATCAGTCACTCCCAAACATTATGAGTTAAATAAACAATCAATGCTTCTATGGAACAATGAGGCTAAAAAACTTTGGACAGTAGCTCCTCCCAACACATTTTTGGACAAGCACATTCGATACATGTCAAAAGAGGGCGTCGGACGCAAAGACGACATGCAAACTGTGTTTGTGGTGAAGCTTAATGCTAACACCTGACAGGATCTGGACTGAGCCTCTCCACCATATGCTTTGGGGGTGTTTGTTTTTTAATCACTTTGTGTGTTTAATGATATCTCTGCAGTGTTGGTACTACTGCCGTTTCTTGCTGAGCTCTGTTTCAGTGTTTATTAACCAGAAGGCCTTGCAGAATTTATTAGCATTGCAAATCATGCAAAAATACAGAGTTTTTCTATTTAGCTGCAAATATTTTTGCCTTGGCTCTGGAGCCACTGTACCTAAATGCTTTCAGCGTGTTAGTGGTGACCATACTGTTGAGAACATGTAATAGAGCTCAAGACAATCAGTAGAATAGCTAAGAACATAATCACTTTGTTTACTAGTTGTTGGTTTATAGACACAGGGGAGCAGATCAGCTCAACAAAATGAGGTAAACAACAAACAATTCATATTATTTATAGTATTTATTTCAAAAACTCCTGATATTACATTAGGAGCTAAGTGCGCACACAGTAACACATATCAGTTTCATGCAACTGCAAAACCAGATTGTGGGAATACAGACATGAGCCAACTGTAGAGTGTAAAGGAGCACACCTCAATCTCTATTAACAAAACGCTTTGTGTTTAAGAAGACGGAGAAAATATTTGCTCTTTCCGAAGAAAAGAAATACCTAAACAAATCAATTTTCTGCCAAGTGTGTGGGCATGATGTGAGTCACCAAAGGGTCCCTGGGATGCAAAAATATACTCCTGTAACTGAAGCTCCAGGCGGACTGCTGAATAGTGAAATGCCTTGGTTTCTCAGCCTATTATTATGATCTTTTTCATTTCTCTTCTTCTTCGACTCTGAAAGTCATTTAAGGAACAAGAGATCTGGCCATGGATAGCAACATTGACTTTATTTAAAGTCTGTCTGGCAGTGGAACCGTTTCTATAAGGCTGCACTAAAAGAAGTAGCATAACGTTCATTTCTTTAATTTTTAAAGCAATGATATTCAGCTATGCCGATTATTTATACGCCCTAAAGCATGTCCTAATGATATAAACATGTTTCTAATTTCACTCAGAATAAACAACATTTGCTCAATCTGTTTTAGAAATTCCATATGAATGGCATTTAGTCTTCATTCCTACTGTGAGAAAGCTTGGGGAATTTTATAACGAGGCCATGACTTTTAACTTCCACATAAAACAACTGCCTTCTTTCATATTTCTGCTAAATCTAGAACATGATGTCTCAAATGAAGAAAAACTTGCATTTGGTCCTTCAACATTCTACTTCAATCATCTCCTGATGTCAAGCTGTTCCATAACTTAACCAGAAGTCTTAACCGGAAGAACAAACATATAAAGCTCTAAGTGCACAAGGCCTTGTTGTTCTTGACTTTCCAAGTAGAGCACTTTGTCTTCGGTCTGCAGAACTTCTCGTTGTTCCAGGAACGTTTAAAAATACAACAGGAGACCAAGCCTTCAGCTGTCAGCCTCCTCACTGGTTGGTTCAACTGCCTGCGTCAGTTCATTAGGCAGATGCCATCTCTTGTTTTAAGAATAGTCTGAGAAGTTTCCTGTCGTGGTTTTGGTCTTCAGTTTTAGTCACGACTATCCTTATGAGTGAATACAGGCTGTCTGAGCGGAAGGAAAATGGACAAACCTATATGGGGCGAACGTGACCCACGCGAAATATCAATGTGGTAGACCGCTCAGTGGAACCGTAGAGCAAATACGTTCAAGCACATTTTTACTAGACATCATAATGAACACTTTAACAATACGTAAGGGTAAATAAGGGTGAAGTAAGTGAGCCACAGATTTATTATTTTCTCTAATCCTGCAGACTGATTTCCACACAAAGATCTGAAACTCTCTGATTTGTCTAATTTCTAACAGTCAGACTGCGCACAAGGAGTGTGCAATTATCACTTAAACAGCACAAGATCATGTGCTAAAAAAACAAACCTCACCGCCAAACATCTCTCTCTATGAACATTGCTGACACCCTCACTTTGTTTGTTTTAGGTCAAAGGTGTTAAAGGTGATGTAGAGAGTTTTGCTGCATAAAGCAAATCAACTCACATTTTACTGAGGGTTAGTTCTTAAATACACATTTTCTGACAAGAGTCTGGTGATACATATCCTGATACGTGTCTCACGATACACTACGTATCGCGGTATATCCCAAGACTGTACCAACACAATTTTTCAGCATTTTTTTTTAAAGAGCACAACTTAGAAAAAACTCTACCTGGATATTAATATGTCTTACTAATAAAATGGTTAAAATTCATTTTGTTTTAATGATCAGACCATTATGTGTTAAGCAACTGTATCTCATATACATGCTGCTTTTCTTTTGGTAAATATTTGTTCTTAAATAGAACAAATTGTCGTTTTGATTGCGGTGTAGAGCTGCTCAAAGAGGCTCAGTGTGTTTTTGTTTTGATTTCGGTGGAAAACGAAATGATTAATTAAATATTGTCTTGTCAGCATTTTAAATCAATACGAGTAGATGAAATATTGGGATAAATTGCTGAACTGATTTTCCCTTACACTCCTTATGAAAAACACTAAAACATGAAAATCCTTCCAAAAGTGAATACTGACAACCATCCAAAAAAAAAAAAAAAAAGAAGGACTAGAGCAGTGTGTGTGCGATTCTGGAATCTGGATCTAAACTGTACAGCTGGATAGCTCAGAAGGTTGTTAAGGCTAATGTTACGTTAGTGGTGTGAGGGGATGATGGGTAAGCTCAGCCCCGCCCACAACTCAGAGGTGAATTTCTAATGAACTCCTGCTGCTCTGTAGAAACTATGCCCTAGAAAGCAACATAGGTTTGATGATTTTGGCTAAAATGTATATAAAAAAAATTATAATTAAAAGACCGCAGGGAACGCTTTTACAATAGATCAAAAGATGTTTGGAGCAGCTCTTTAACTTAAATATATTCAGCCTATTATATCAGAAACACAATATGCTTTGATGTTATTCTTCATTTCTAATAGCAGCCCTCACGTTCCTGGTAATGCATTGTCATCATCTTCCTTCTGGACAAGGAGAAAGGGTTTTAGAGTTTTTCTGCCAGTTAGATGGAGTATTGGGATCAGATATCCTAACTTGGTTGAATGGATTTGGACCGTCTTATTGCTTCTGGAGTGGGGGTGTCTGTGAAGTGTTTGCCAAAGTACATTGAGAGAGATTCAGAACAACACAAATGGATAATCAAACAAGAGGAGGAAACATCGGTGAGCACCTGCTCTGCTGCTCGCTGCTTCCACCTGCTGTGCTGCTCTCCTCCTCGCCACTGTTCACCGCCTCTGCTTTTGTTCCCCTCAGTGTTTCACCTGGAAGAATGATAGAACCTAATATTAACACTCTTGTTTTGGTTGCAATTATTTAGAATGTGTGTTAAAATTATCCATGCCCCAAAAAATTATTTGTCAGGTTTGAGTTCTTCAGTTCATAATTATATATCAACATTTTTAATCATTAAAGTAAATTAAGACAGCTGTGAAAAACAGAATTAAATGTTGACTAAATATCCATTTTAAATTAAAAAAGGAAAATAAATGTAGTTGGAAATGTTGAATTACAACTACAGGAAATATTGTCTTGTATGTAGCACATGACAGAATAGTATGTAGGAAAAAAATTGTAATTATTCGTTGAAATATACAAGTTAAACAACTTGAATCCGGCATGTCCAAAGTCTGGCTCATCATCATTAGTGGTTAATTTGAATCCAGCACATTTAAAAAGAATGTGTTTAATTTAGTTTATTTGTGGGAGTGTAATATACATCTTATATAGTGTCTTATCTCATCGTGGACGGCGCAGCTCTGCAGCCATGACCTGTTTGACCTGAGCTTGAAACTCAGTGGTAGTACCCCATCTTGTGGAACAATCTATGGCCCAGTCCAAATTCTTACCTTCTCCCGCTCCTACATTTAGTCCTCCAATCAGAGAGTTATGAGAAAATAACGTTTCTGATTTCACTTCCGCTGGATGATGTCATCATGACCGCCGGTCAGCTAGCGTTAGCCTGGAGCTTCCAGTGCTTGGATATAAGAATAGAATAGGCATGTAAGAATAGAATAGGCATGTCTAAAAAATAATTTATTTTTGTTTTAGATAATGAAAATGTATTTTTAGAATTTTATAAGCTATATTTTCTTGCATGCCACTGCTATGGGGGATGCTGTCACACAGCTCCCTTAACGCAGCGCTCCAGTCATTAGTCGCTCCTTAAAGACCACACCCAATGCTGCATGCACAGCGTGTTCGGATGATACTGGCTGTTTCATTTCCTAATGTCAAACAGCCAGGCAACTCGAAAGGGCTGCGTGATGAGTGACACTTATCACTTGAACAACATTTAAGGGTTTTCTTCTACAGTGCGTAGGAATCGAGGGATCGAAAACAATAAAAAAAAACTGGACGACTCGCCTGCGCCTCACCTTCTTCAACAATACTTACCCATGCGTGTTGAATTCCTATCAGACACCTGTCGCATGCTTGTAAAATGTGAATAAATAGTTCTGCTCACAGACTGATCTCTTAAAATTTCGTACGGGCCACCTGCAGATTGCGTATTTATCCACCTAAGAGCAGCTGCGACAAAGGCATTAAGTGTTTGATATTTAGTTTTATACCAAACTAAAGGTGCTATATGAACCCATGATCTGCAATACATTGCATTTCTAAATCACACCTATTAGTTTACTAGGGCAGGGTTAATAAAATCCATTAATCGATCTGAATCAATCTAAGCTTAAACGATCAATAATCGATCCATAAAAGTAGAGATTGATTTAGCACATAAAGTCTGCTAGCTTGATGCTAACGTTTATTGGAATTTCTTATAGGACAGCTAATGCTAACATTCAGTTAACATAAACATACAGTGCTGACTAAATGAACATCTTTATTTACTCATTTGTGGTCTAAAACATTGATTTTTGCTCACACTTTATTCTTCTTCTTTAAAAAAAAGTTTACTGCCATAGCATGAGCTCCACCTAGTGGCCAAACTGAAACACCCTCCAGGAGAGGAAGAACAATGTTTACAATGTAAATGATCTGAACATTTTTGTTAGAATTTCTCCTTTTGAGAATCCATGTAACACTGTATGATATTAACAATCTTGTTATTTCACTAATACTTTTACAGTATGCAAAGTGTATCAGATTAATAAAAATATATTTTAAAATTGTAGTAGATTATTTATGTGTTTCTAAACTAATCTTGCTAAATGTGTAAACTCAAAATTTAATTCAATCAAATTGAACTGAGTTGAAAAGATCTTAAAACAAAACGACAACAACTCTGAATCGAAACGATTTTGTAAATTTTTATCAATACTCAGTCCTTTATTTTACTGTCCATGTGTTTAGTATTTGCATCCTTATTTATATTTGCCATACTACCCATCTTTTAATATAAGCTTCAATAAAGTTTGAGTTTATTTAAAGTTTTTTCCAATCTCCCAAAATGTTTTAATTTAACATCTTCTAACAAGAAAGGCAGCAAGTTTGGCAAAGCCTGTATGTCAGTAGTTTGAATGTATAGGAGTTGAAATGATTCCCTATCATTTTATTTATAAAAACAAGTTTAGAATTTGCATTTAATGATAATGGTTAAAAAGTTTCTGGCAGCTAACCGACCCGCATACGCTTTAACCTTGGCTGACTCCCAACCTCAATGACTGGACAATTATTTCTAAACTTACTTTTAAAAAGTTTTTTTTTTTGCTTTTGACATTTAAGCACTTGTAAAGCCAGTTTTTGAAAATTAAAGAAAAATGACTCAATATTTTTATAACTAATTAAATTAGAAGGACTGGCGTTGTTTTCTAGGGTTCTGCTGTGCCTTTTAGTGAGACGTAGTGTTGGCTCTTCTTTTGTTTCCTCTACATGTCACATTCATGACAGTATTTGGTAAAGTGAGAAAAAACACATTTTGAAAGCATTTTTTAGGAGTCGTTTCCAGCATTAAGGCATAGAAAGTCTAATATTGCAGCCAGAATGAGGTTGTTTGTAACCCAAAAGTTGTTTTATCGAACCCTCTCTGAGAGTTTGGAAACTGAAAAGGTGAAAAGCTGAAGCTCTGACAGTCTGACTTTATGAACCCATCTGTACATAAACATTCAGCTGGCCCATACTTACTTTTACCCATTGATTTCTTCTTTCTTGTATTATTTATTTGGGCCTCAGTGTGCTCTCTGGGCTGCCGGCAAACAAATGATCTGGTCAGTCGAAAGCGTTGCATTTCTATCGCAGATCGACGTCCATGTAGGCCTGTTTTTAACTTGTACTTTCTAGTAGAGTGCAGTATTATTATGAGTACTTTGTTTCCTGCGCCTCCTGGAATAGTGGCTGGGAACACGGAAAAATGATATGCCTTTAGGTTGAAAATAAACAAACTAAAAAAACTTTATTAACTTTCCTGAAATTGAAACTGTTATGCCAGGTTCATCCCACACGCGGAATCTGCGTATTCGCAAATGTCTTCAGTCCCTAAACCACTGGACTTTTGTCGGTTGCGGTATTATATTTTAAAAAGTTGGTTATATTTTGAAAACTGACTGGATTTTCTAGTGTTAACTTCCTGCTAGGATTGACGCGGGTTGTGCAAAAAATTGATCAGACGCCAAAATGATAGCTGCACTGCGTGAGCCGGCCGCGGAGGACCGCGGACACAAGGGTTGCCAAATGGACAACCTCCGTTCTGCGCCATTTTGCGGCTCTTCCACGTGCGGTGTGAACCAAAATGATTAAAGTTGAGTAAATCAAGTAAACCAGGGTTTTAGAATGTAAAGAAAGTGCTTCAGACTCATTTTATTGTGACACCGACTCTTTTTAATTTGAATTTAATGTAATACTAAAGTTATTGTAGTGAATATTTTCATTGTCTGAGCTGTGATTGGTCAGGTTTGGGAATGGTCGAAGACGATACGCATTTTACTGTGTTGCCTGTAAACACCTTGCTGAAAGTAAAAAGTCATTTTGGATGGAGTGTGGGAGTTTTCGCTGCGTTTTATGATGGTTTATTGATTCTTTCTATCAGCTGACAAAGCTTGCTGATGGAATGAATGGAACTTGAGCAGGATTTTCCTTTTCCTGTCTGCATCATTGAACTCTGTAAACATTTGCCAAAACTCTCCTGGGGGATTTTGACATAAATGATGCTCTAACAAGGTTCACTTGCCATTCATAGTAACACGACGTTTATAGAAACGCAATAAAATGAGACTGCGGGTCTTCCTTTGTAAAAAAAAAAAAGTTCTTGTTAAGAATTTGTCACTTTTTGATGCCCTCTGTCACTTATGCAGTCTTTTACCAACCATGTCAACATGCAGTGTATGCAAATTCTGAATATTCCTTTTGTTCTTTGTCATAAACCAAATGTATGACAATATAATGTCAATTCTGAAGCTGAAATGACAACAGCACTGACACTGAAGTAGTTTTCTGTCATCCCGGGTTGTGCAGTGGTACCGGTCCGGATTTGACTTGGTACCTGCAGACCAAATAAAAAGAAACATATAAATGACTCACAGGAACTTACATTGTTTTCATTTTGTTTATTTGAAAAACTTCTGGATTTTTTCCACCACATCAATCTATGACTTACTCTTGATGCATATCAACTTTTTAGCCTCAGTTACTCAGTTTGCTAAAATAACCCTCCCCCCAAAAAAGTAACAAAAAACAAATGTCTTTGGAAGGAGCAATGTAGGAAATGGAGGAAGAGTCTTCAACTTCCAAAAAAAAAAAAAAAAAAATTCTGCCATTTGAAGTAAAATTCAGGAGTCTTCCTTAAAATATGAATTAATTGCAACAGTTGTTGATCCCACGTACCCAACCCACTACCGTTTATGCAGTGTCGGACTTTAATGTTACAGATAATAAAGTTGCATTCACTGTGAGAGAATGATTCAAATTGTCATTTTAAACTAAATTTTGTGTAACTAAACCCTAAATTAACCTCTAATGGGGCTTTAAAAGTGCTGTCTGTTGGTCATTGCCAAATTTTGGACGAATTAAAATAAAATTGGTTAATACTTGAAAATATAGTCCAAAACCGTCTGTGTGCTGCCCCCTAAAGATTGAATTTAGGAATTACAGTTGAATTATGTGATTGGTCAAACCATGTAAGTTCCAGAAGTCTCACATTATTATCTGCAGCTCCAGTAATGATAACATTCCAAATTTCAGCTGTGGGTGGAGTCAGCCTCCAATTTCCCTATTTTTTTCAAAAAACCGAAGCTTCAAAATATATCTAACATTACATCTGTCTGTGGCCTAAAAAAGTGTTTGTGTTTTTGACTGATCCTGTGGAGAGAAAAGCTACAAATTCAATTAAAAACATCCAAACATGCTCATCTGTTAACTGCATATTAATCAGATGCTATAAAAGAAAGACTAAAGACACTCTCTGGCTGAAAATGCACGACTGTTCCGTCCGTACGCTGCACTTATGGGGGTGGAAATGTGTTCTGTTCTCTCTAGCTTTTACATTTCACACAAAGCACATGAAGCATTACAATTGATTGCCACTTCCTTGGATGCCTCTCTTTGGGAGTGGAGGGGGGGGTCCTACTATCAGCTGCCATGGCTCATTGTTCACTGTGGACTAATAATGAGCTTTACTAGTGTCATTATGCATTTTCTGTGACTAGCAACACACTGATGACAAGCCTCAAAAATTGAATCCATTTTATCTCTAAACAGTCATCGCTTCCAGAATTGCTTCGGCCATCCGTTTTTCAGAAGACCTGTTGTATATATTTGTTCATAAACAGCAAACATACTAGAGAACATGTGTAGGATCAGCCGTTTGCTGTATTACTGTAAGAATAGTAAAAATCAGAAAAATATTAAACTGAGGGAAACATCATTACCTGATCATAGGAGGCTGCATTAGTGCTTTAAGCTTTTGTTTAAACTCTGTTATTTCTTAAATGATAGGGACGTAAAGTATACTAGATACACATCAAAAATAGATCAAGTACTGAAATATCAGTTAAAAACCGAAGATACAAACAAAGTATGAAATTGTAAATAGATTCCTGAGTGTCTCTACTGTCTTTGCTTTTTTGTGACGCAAACAAAAATACGCCCAATCACAAACTAGCTTCTGCCAAGTCGAGTCAGTTACGATTGGCTGAAGCTGAACCACAGCCTGTGTGTACGGTCAGCACAAAAAATACGATAACTCTTTTTTTCAAAGAATTGCAAACAGTATTTGAATAGATTACTATGATTTTTCTATAAAGAGGAAAAAACTGTCAAAAAGACACAAAATGCAAGATACTAGTGACCGAATGATGGCTTTTTATGTATTATTATCCTTTTAGTTGTTAATTTTATCATGACAACATTTTTAAATTTCATTTGACAATAATATTTTGGTTGCTTACAATAAAAAGCACCAGTTATAAAAAAAAAAAAAAGTTTTTCAATTAAATTGCATTCTCATTCAGAGTTTTAAATACCACAGGAATTTTAAACACCAACATCAGGGGTGTAAAACTCATTTTGGTTCAGGGGCCACATTCAACCCATCTGATCTAAAGTGGGCCGGACCAATAGCATAACAGTGAAATATCCTGTGGTCTACTTCTCATCTGTTGCTTTGTTATTGTTTTGTTTTTTCTCTTAGTTTGAACAAATGCCTCAACCAACCTAGTAGCTTAATCACTTAATACATTGTTTTTTGTGCTTATTTCTTGATCTCTTGTTATGCCGGTCTTGCGCTTCCTTTGCTCCTACTAGTGGTAGAGTTGTGCATTGCGGCCATTTCTTTAAAGACCGTAACTCACTGCAGGGATGGGCTAGTTCACGTCGTCTGGCTCTAACGCGGTGACTTTGGTCGCTTCAGTTCTGACATGCAAGTATTGTCTTAAGACAACTGATTACTTTCTACCCCCTTCAGATTTGATGCTTTCATTAACCGTTTAACAAAGAACAAGAGATCAGCAGATCAAAACGACGGCTTCTACCAGTGTTCGTGTTTGTTGCCAAAACAAGAAGTTTGTGGAAGTAAAAGGAAGCCAAGTTAAAGAAGTTATTAGATGCAAAACCACATGTTTAATCTTTTATAAGGAGGCCACAGAGTTCCACTGGCAGATCTATTGACATATTCCAACTCTAATGGCCTAATGAGAATTCTTAGCTCATTTGAAACCTCATTAACCTCACAAGTAGAGCAGACAGCCCTGCAGAAAAGCCTTGACCCCTTCCCCCCTTTACCGTGTAGATAATTAGCTGGTTCCTTCCTCTTTATCACAAACACCTCTTAGGATAGAGGAGGAACAAAAACTGCGTGTGGCCTCACAATCAAAGCTTTCAGCCGCTCTGCGGCCCGAATGCTGCTGCATTGGAGGAAGATTTCAAAGGGGCTAGAAATCGCAGGATTTACCATGTTTCCCTATTTTTAGGAGGGTTTTTTTTTTGTTTTTGGCTACTGCTACTGGTAAACATCGTTATATGGAGCATGTATGCATGCGCTGCTTGTCACTGACATCTGCACTTACATCAGCTTGTGTCCATGGCAACAGAGTCTATTAACAAAAAAAAAAAGAAAGAAACTGAATAGATTTTCTTTATAACAATGAAGTATTTCTTTGGCGTTAGCTTGAACGTTTCACGTTGAGAGCAGAGACATTGAAGAGACATTCATTCAGCAGGAAAACGGAGAAATAAAGGAGTTATCCAGGCAAATTCACAAAGTATAAAAAAGACGGGGGCTTTTTTTTTTCTTTCTACATACAATTTCAGAACACTTAAGTGAATCTCAATCTCAGCATGCCTTGGCCTGCCACTGCCATGACAGATGCTCTAAAATTGAATATAGATTTCAGTGAGCAAGGCAGGCGTGCCTGATGAATCTCAATTTGCTGCTGTCCATATTTCGTAGTCCCCACTATGGACGGCTCAAGGGGAAGCAGTGAGAGGACCGCAGCCCCACCTGCCAAACTGTCAGTTTGCTAGCGTCGAATGAAGATGAGTACGTCATAAAGAACCTATTTATCACCAACTAATTCTTGACATGCATAATTTCATCATTTGTATGTAAGAAGGGGACACATATTGAAGACAGTGTAATATTTGTGACAATCTACAGCAAAGAAGACGCAAAGAGAGCTGGATGGGAAGTAGTAACTTGAGTAACTTGTTGTAAAAATTGTTCTCCTTAAAGACGTTTTGCTGGACAATACCTTTTGATTTTACTTGAGTCAGTGAGAAGAAGTGCCAGTGCTTATTATTTTTTCTTAATAAGTTGTTATTTTATTCTAAGGAGGCAAAATAGTTGGACAGGAAGATGGTTTCTAACAGTAAATCTTGGCAGTATATGAGCTTTGACTTTTACAAACACAATGAACACATCGCAGCCTCCAACAAAGTACTGTAACACATTTAACACTTTAAGATCATTATAACTGCAAAAGAAGAAATGAAAGTGTGCAATAGCTTTAGTTGAAAAAAAGCCAACTATATTAGATATTGATTATTAGTAATTGCTAAACACATTTAAAACATATTCATAATTAAAATGAATTAAAAAATTAACATTTTAAGTTGAGTAAACCAATACATTTAATTTGCAAAAAAAAAATCATTTCAGTGTAAAGACTTACAGAACCTTTTTTAATTGATCCCATGTTTCAGTTTTCTATCTCCCTCAATATAAATAAATCTATATATATATATATATATATATATATATATATATACACACACAAATCAAAATAAAAAACACTCAAATATGTTTAAATGTTACTCAGAGCGCGAATAGTTTTTAAAACAAAACATCTAAGTGTAACAAGCGCTCCATGACATACGGAAACTCTTCGATAGTAAACATTACTGTGAATCAGCCGACAATGACGTGGACTAAAGTATTTTTGTGCTGTTATGTAATACTTTTTGTTGATTACGAAAACATGTTAGTACTGTAAAAGTGTTTTGCATATGAGCAAAATGTTATCAAAGTTCTAGAAAAGAATAAAAAACATATTTCGCAATGACACCGTTTCCATTAAATCATGATTTTGCGAATAAACACGAACCAACTCACGCAAAAAGTCATTAAAAACACGCAGCTGGATGAGAACAAGTTTTTTTTTCATCTGATTCACTAAGAGGGAGCATTTGGGTGACGTCACAGCAATGTGTCATGAGTGTGCAGAGCATCGAGTCCATTGACAGACACAGATGAGAAACCTTTTCAGAAACACTGAAAAAAAAATAACCATCCTAACAAGTAAGCAGCTGGACCCTTTTTTTCTGTTTGAAAACATGACAAGATCCATTCAAGTTTCTGTTTTGGCACTAGCGCTCATCATCATCTGTCAAAGCAGACGTCTTTGTCTTATTCAAGCTGCAAAAGTGTGACTGGTACCGACACGGGAAATCTTAGATGGGCTAGAAATGAGCTAGAAAACTGTTGGACCTCTCGTGGTATTCAGTCATTTCCTACCAAGAAGCATTTATTTGATAAAAATTGTGTATTTTTCTATTAAGCTTTTTTATTATCAAAAACCCAATCCGCAAAATGTAATAGTGAAGGGAAACACAGCTAATGACGGGAGAGTGACAGTAAAGAATGTAGCTAACACTCTAGTGCAGGGCTCTGGAACCTGCGGCTCCAGAGCCACATAGTGGCTCTCTGGTTGAAGATTAGCTATTATTTTAGAAACATACTAACATTTTTGGCTAATTTGTTTTCTAGTGGGGTTTTTAGGACAATTTAGAGTTTCAGCTTCTATTTTGGCAACATGCTAACGTTTTTGACTAATTTAGTTTACTGAGGAGTTTTAATGCTAATTCTGAGTTTAGCTAATATTTTAGTAAAATGCTGATTTCTTTTCAGCTATTTTTTATCTACTTAAATTTTTCTTGGACAATTTAGAATTTAGCTTCTATTTTAGCAACATGCTAACGTTTTTGACTAAGTTAGTTTACTAAGGAATTTTAGGCAATTTGGAGATCAGCTAATAATTAAGAAACAAGTGAGATTTTTTTTTATGGATTTAGCCTCTAATTAGTTTTTTATTCTAATTTGGAGTTTAGCTAATATTTTAGCAATATGCTAACATTTTTAGCTAATTTCTTATCTACTGGAGGTTTTAGGCTAATTTTGAGTTTAGCTTTTATTTCAGCAACATGCTAAAAATTTTGGCTGATTTAATTTGCAGAAAAATGTTATGCTTATTTGAAGGTCAGCTAGTAATTAAGCGATGAGATAGCTTTTTTGCTACTAAAGTTAAAAACGTTAAAAAAATATATCTTATAAGGAGATGCTAGTTTCTTTTAATATATTTTTTTGCTTTTGTTCGTGACAAAAGTAGACATTCAAATTTATTAAAAAACAAAAAGAAGGTTATGAATGAAAATCCAAATTTCTTAAAGGCTAACGTATGTCAATGCGGCTCCTTCTGGGTTTTGATTGGTAGAAAATGAGCCCAAATGGGTCTTTTACTTTTAAAAGGTTGCTGACCCCTGCTCTAGTGTGTCCAGATTTAAACTGGTGTCGTTTCAGAGTCAAAAGATGTTGCTGACACCAAATAGTGACGATGCGATGTCTAATTAAAATAGTTTCTGATTTAAATCTCCTGAAGCAAAAAAAATATTTGTATTTTGACCTAAAACAAAAGACTTGCGCAGACTCAGTTTATGCATGTTTGTTTGGGCATCTCTTCCAATCTAGTTGTTCGAACCCCCCTTTAGAGTAATTGAACGCAACAGAGTACCACGGTGGGCCTTCAGAAAGCAGACTCTCCAGGATGAAGCTAATAACAGCAATCAGTCACTTACAGCAGCTGTAATATAGTATACTGCAAGAAACTAACACATTATGCAACATAATAAGCACATGGAAACTGAGCCGAGCATGAAAGCCCAGATAGCATGTTGGAAACACATTTGTGTAGAAGCCTTGCTGCACCCCGGCAGCCTAATTATCAAAGCTTTTTGCTCCAATGTTTTTCCGCTTCTTGTACATGTTCCAGCTGAGCTACACGGACCATGTAAACCTACATGATCTGGCGTTCTCAATTAGGAGAACCCTATATGCTGCCTGGACTACATTCAAAATGCAACGGTGCACTGGAGTGTCAAGCTTTAAACAGCAAGCAAATTCATTAATGGAATGGAAAACGATGCGGGAAATGTGCGCAGCAGGAGGGGAGGGCTTTGAAACCCAATTTTTTTCAATAACAATAATTATTGGAACTTTTTTTGGAACTGAATGTCCCAACCGGCTAATAAATTACAAGGATTTGCAAATTGTTAGCCGGTTCTGAATTATAGACCTGAAAATAAACTCTTCAGGTTTTTCATTTGCAGCTTGATTGTGTGATGGAGTGTAAATGGGTTTAATTGCTGTATTTATTAATTTTATGAAGATGAAATTAAGAAAGCAAAAAGCAATGAAACAGCAACCCCATCTGTAGTAATGAAGAACCAAAAAGTTACTCCCAAGCATCTGACATAACAGATTACTAGTTACCATGGTTTGAAATGCTTAACTTCTTACCCATCTTAGTATTGTGTTACATATTTCTTGTATTGTTTAATCTAACAGCTCTATAGGTATAACATAATCAAAAATGACATTTGTATCTCTGAGAATTTTACATCCAAATGAGGAGAAAAGTGCTGTAATAATGACAATAAAGTTGTATGTAAGCTTTAAGATCAAGACTACTAACAACATTTGTTTTCACTTTCCTTCAATCCTGTAACACCAGAACTTTAGCTACTCGAATTACTGTAACCCTTTAAAACTTTACAAAATCAACGTGATTTCTATGCATTCTGAAGCCGAAAAAGCAGCTTAGTGCTGCAACTCTTTAAAGTAGTGACATGTTTATGCAATCAACGTAAACCAACTGACTGACGCGGAGAAAAGTTGGTTTCAATTTATGAAACATGATAAGCAACACTTGTTCAGAATTTGCTGGAAATACGTTAATTCCACAAATTTCGCTCGTCATTATTGGGTTAAAAAAATTAATTTAGAAGTAGCAAATGGAAACTGTTGACTGGACAGAACTAGACATACAAAAACAGATTTATTTTTTTCTTTTTTTTTGTCAACGTAGCCAAAAAGGAAATTAGTTTCAGCCAAAGCTAAATTGTGTTTAAGTTAAAAATGATTAAACCATGAAATTGATCTTCTTCTTTTGGTATAAATTTTGATGAATAGTAATAAAATTACCATCAAGCAGTGCTCTGGCAGTGGAGTGGCAGTGGAATGGACTCCGGCGTCTGTATATTCGACACATTTATCAATCAATTTTGACTAAAAGTTAGCACGTATGAGCGCATGTAGCAGATTTTCCAATTTTTTTACCCCTGATATCAAATTCTGTGGGATTTTAACTTAAAGGCCAACCTAAATATCTGGGTTTTTTTTTTTTTTCAAAAATGACAACTCATCCTATAATCTTGATGGTCATATACATGGATTAATTCTGGTTCCGGAATTCATAGACAAGCAGTGCGCTGTAGAAGTAAATTTGATTTTTTTTTTTGTTCAGACATGAAATCAGCACAGCTAAAAGTACAGAGAAGTCAGAGAAGATAAGATCTAGAGATAATCACACTGAGTGAGGCTCTGAGCAGTACGTAAAGTTCCCCTAAGACAATGTTTTTTTTATTTAAAAAAAAAAAAAAGGTGCGTGGGGGTTGCTGGGAGATGGAGTACATTCAGTACTCTAGAGATGACCTTTGCTGGTGACCAGAGAGATTCCTGACACTATCTTGTAGTGTTCTCAGACTGTTTTTTCATTTTTTTATTTTACACGTTACTAACAAAATTGATAGTTAAATGAGTCACAGTAATGTTTGTTACTGTTTTTTTACATGTTACAAACAAGGCTGGGAGTTACAGTTATTGTGAATATGACAACGCTTCCACCACAGCTAACGTGTACCATGTTATAAACAAGTTGTAGTGTTCCGGTGGATACAGTTAATTAGGTCTGACAGAATTATCTTTGACTCTTTTGTCTCACTTAATTGGCTTTATAGTTCGGTGTGCCTCATTTATGTTACAGGTTAAAAAATAAACCAATTGTTGATGGTGGTCCTTACAATCCAGTGTACCCCAGAAAATATAGTACTGAAGATGTAATGAGTACATCTTACCAAAAGTTGAATAGTAGTAACTTACTCTGTTACAATTAAAAAGTAAAATGTTACAAAAAAAAAAAAGTATGATTAGTAAAAGTATGTTAAGTAGATATAATGCAAAACTGTCAATCAATACTGGACACGTTCTCTACATTCAGTGAGGAATAACAAGGGTTGATCAAATGTGAAGAATAAACGTGAACTTTAATGTTTTTTTAACTGATCTGCTGGATTTTACTTTGGTTTTGGTTTAAAACTAAATATAAAGAAAACAATAGCATATATAAAAAATGTCCGTCAGTATTGTAAGCTGTAAAAACTTCACCTTTGCATTATTTACTTGCAACATTGAAATGCTGATTCAGGATTCAGACTCAAACACTTTCCTTCACAGTGTTTTCTACAGCATTGCATAAAATATTTCTTCATATCTTCCCCCCTGTGTTTTAGATACGCTTTGTAGCCTTTGTGATCTGATTGTGCTCAACAGCAAGAAGAAAGTTAAGAAACAACAATGGAAAAAAAAGATCTTTGGAGTGAATTTTAGGAGGGCACCACTGTGATCAGGACACGGCAGAGCTTTCCACTGTAATTAAAGTAGACGTGGTACATGTGTCTTTATGTTACTGCATCTCATTAAGATGCAGAATGGGCCAGTGAGCAGGGTAAAGGAAAGAACAGGAAACATGTACGGCTGTGTGAAAATGTTCTTTTCAACACAACCAATTTGCTGTTCGCTTTATTAAAAAGTCAGGGCGCATCAGGTAAAGTTCCATTTGATGCAAAGATGCAGTTCGGGCAGAAAGATGTTTAAAAAAAAGAGGTTTCATTAAAAAAAAAGACAACTTTTTAGTAGGGATGTGAAAAAAAAATTCAATCGGTTTTCACTACTTTGGTTTTGTTATTTTTCTCGGCTTAGATCACTTTTCTTTGTTGTGTCAGTATTATTATTCTTTTTTTGGGGCTAATTGCTTAATTTTAACCTCTTTTTCTAACACATTTATTACTTGTTTATTTACATATTTTTAAAGTCTGTTTTAATCTACGTGAACGACCTGGAGCTTCAGACCCCTATATCATATTCCTTGGAATTAATGAAGCATCCGTCCATCCATCCATCCATCCATCCTTCCATCCATCCAGCGCTGAACCTCACACAAATTACACTTTTGGGTTAACGCTTCATAAATGTAAAAATGTCAGACAATTAAAAATGAAGGAAAAGTTTTCTCTCTGGCCTGTTTTTGTTCAAAAGCTGCAGATAGTCATGAAAGAAATTCCACATAAAACGACTTTTGTGATTAATCACAATCCAAACCTGTGATTGATCTGATTAATTATTTGTATTCATTGTATAAATAATTGTAAAAATAATTAAAACTAATCAGTTTTGTGTGTAATTTTATATTGTGATTATTTTCAGAAAAGAAGTGGTTGGCAAACACTGTAACAAAAAACATAATCGCAATTCATTTTTGTCCAGGTTTGCGATTATTAATTAATGCTTTTTATTGATTTTCTTCTTTATAGGGTAAATTTAATTGAAGTTCTTCATGCAATATAGATAATATTGCAATTTTGTAATTGTATCCATTATAGCATTGCTTAAGTAAAGCATTGGATCTCTGATTACAGGTTTAACTCCTGCTTAGCCTGTCAATGTGTGTTGAAGTGTCCTTGAGCAAGACCCTAAAGCCCGCCTTGCTCCTGGTTAGTGACTTTCATGGCAGCTCTGCCGCTCTCTGTAAATGAATGCGTGCGTGAATGGAGCGGAATTTGTAAAGCTGTTTTCAAAAAGCTAGAGAGTACTAAAGAATCTACTGTTTACCATTTAACGATTGGTGTGGAGAAGTTTTCCACAGCCCAGCTTGTTTTTACAGAACATCTAATAGTGGCTGCTCAAAGATTTTTCCACTGACCGCTGCTCAAAGGCCAAAACACAAAATCAAGCCCGAATCAAAAGGGGTCGTCCAAGTGAACAGTGGAGTAAAGCGGGGCTGCATCTTTGCTCCAACCCTCTTCAGAATCCTCTTCTCCACGCTCCTCCTTTCAGTCTTCCGTCAGATCATGGCGGACGGGGAGCTTTTTAATCCAAGGTTATAGATGTCCTCATCAAAAAGCTGCTGTCTCATGATGCAGCGCGGACACTGAGGCGGGTCTAGAGCGGTTGGTGAATCGCCTGTCCCACACCTGCTAGCAAGAAAAGAGCTGTTCAGAACTCAAGCTGTTTCTGAAATGTCTTCATTGGTGGCTGTCCCCACAGTAGTGAACAGCTTCACCACTAATGTCAATTTTGGGGTGTGAGGGGCTGTGACTGTCTTAGAAAAAGACACATTTTTGATTTTGGCTTGTAATAATTGTAATTAAAAGACCACTGAGAGCACTTCTACACCAGATCAAGAGACGATTGTAGCGTATCTTTAGCGTAGTTGGTTATTTTGGGGGATCTGTACCATCATTCTTCCACCTAAAACTTAGTTACATGGAGCTGAAATTGCTCTGCTGCTGGAAGAAGCGCTCAATTAATCTGAGCAGCAAGAAGAATTTTGCTGACAAATTAAAGCTATGAATACAAAAACGATGGTTTCCAACTTAACAAGCCTCAGCAGGGAGCACAGAACTCCAGGACCACCCAAACAAAAGAGTAACTGTCTGCAAGCCACAGTTACATCGCAGCAAACAGTGTTTTCACTTCCCATGAAGGCTGCGAGATATTTGTAGTGGAATGAGCCATTGATCAGTGTCCTGCTGCAAATGCAGCCCCACCGCAGCCACATCTAAACAAAGCTTATTAAAAGAGGTAATAGTGTAATAGAGTCGACAAAATGGAGCTGAAATATTGAAGAAAATTAACTCTTAAATAATTAGTAGTAATTATAATAATAATTCCCTTGTCTTTTCTTTATTTTGTGAGATGATTTAACTCTTTTTATTGAACAGCTCATTGGTCACAACAAATAGACATATCTTCATGTAGGTGGCCCGCACACTGAATCAAGGTTGTGGACCCCTTGGTGAGTCTGTAGGGTCAAAATGCAAATTTCTTTCTAAAGACATGCTGAAAACACGTAAACAACACACAAGTTAAGTAATTTTGGATTTTTCTTATTTTTTGCATTTCCTAGTATTTCTCCTTTTAAATGTCTGTCAATCAAACTGTCTTGAACAGACTCTGTTTTTCATGAATGATCTTCTTTCTGCTGCACATGCACTAAACCCTCATCTGGTCCGGCTAGCGTGTCTAGTTCAGGTTCTGGAGAAGAGAAGATGGTATCTTCACATTGACTGCAGTCAAATGAGCCATCGTTCACATTTCTGTGGTCCAATCAGCTGTCACTGGATTTTTGGTTTGAGTTTCATCCAATACTTACGGTAGCAGGGCTGAGAACGCTGGAAAATCTCCACCAGACTCCACGGAGCTTCTTGATGTGACCACGGAAATGTGAACGGCGGCTCATTTGACCGCAATTGGAAAGGATTGTAAATCAATGAAAGAACATTTGGATGTTAGCTTTCATTATTTTCTGCTCTGAGAAACCAATGGATTGAATGGATTGATCACAGCAACGTCAAGAAACATCAAAGAGTCTTTGGTGAACTGGAAGGAAAAAGAATCAGGATTTTGGAGGAAGTTCTGTCCATGAAGATCTGAGCTGACATCCGGATCAGAACCATACGGATGGACATTACTGATATCGATGGATGTTTTTATGTAGCAGTGGTGAAGATTTATGCTAGTGAGACACAGCTATCATAATCAGACAGGGAGATCAGGGGCGGAGCTGCTCAGCTCAGCTCCAGAAGCCACGCCCCCAAGGAGGAGATTTTAGAAACCGAGGCTTCAGATCAACATGAAAAATGTTTTTTAAGTTAAAAATGTCATAATCATAGTTAAGACACTACTGGGAACTTTTTTTTTTCCATTAAAAAATAATGTAATAGGGGGACTTTAAGAATCGTGGATGTTAGAGACTCAAAGAAACATCTGTACTCTGTTTAAGATGCAGCTCCAAACCCTAAAACCCAAACCACTCATACAGGTCAACCCCCATCCCGTATGGATGAAGTGTGGACATGCTGTTCAATTTTATGTCTTTGAAGACTGGCTCGGTGTTGTGTTTGGACTTGCCTTGATACACTGTAATATAATGTTCAATCACTGTCTTTTTTTGCCTTGTCATGAATCACAGAAACACTCGTCTCTGCAGCCTTGATTTTTCTTGTGTTATTATGAAGGTGAGAGGAAAAAAAAGGGGTGACAGATACAGAGACATGGCCCGCAGCGTCATTAAAACACTGTCAGTCCAACTGGCTTCTCTAAAAGTAATAAAACACAACCAGATTTTTTATTAAATTAAAAAGAAATCAACTTTGTTCATAAAAGTGTTAAATCATAAAACCCAGGCGACTTTCTTTTCAAGAAGCCAGAGAAATTAATAAAATCAGGACGAGTTTTACAAAAGCTGAATCCAAATGTATTGATGCTTTTCCCAACATGTTATTATCATGCAGGAGCTGAATATCTCCTGCATGCAGCTTAGACATCAGGATAAAATGAACCCATAATCCCCTGTGAATAGGTCCAGAATCTTCTTCTCTCTATTATCAAGGTACCAATTATCCATTCAGTTCAGCACAAGCGGTTATTTAGCGTCAGATCAAAGCCAGTTAATCAGCTGTTTTAAAATAATCCCATGTTCTTGTAAAGTTAAAGCAAAGTAAAGTAAGTAAACACAAGGCAAGCTAAAAAAGTAATAACTGAAAGAACAGTAAGAGTACAGCAGCAACAGAGCGTTCAGACAGCATTTCTCTGGCATTTTAAGCAAACACAACCTATGTTTGTTTGAAATGAAAACCCAGCAGCAGACCCTTCGCCTGTACCGTGGAATAATGACAATTCAAAGTCCAGCGAACAGAAGTGCATTGGAGTGATAGTGGTTAGACAGCACAACAGGAAACGGGGGTTTCTGCTTTGGAAAGCAGATGACAGCAGTGGAGGCCGCCAGCGACGAAAACACTCCTTTAATGTGAAAGTAAAAAGAGCAGAGCCCCAGCTGAAGGCTCACTCTGGACCGATTGTGTCGGCCTGAACATGTGAAACATTATAAATGTTAGTGGTCACAGTTGTGATTTCCACCAGTCATTATTAAGCACATAATCAATAAAAGCTAATTAAGCTCAGTTCTGTGACTTAAAGTAATTTTTTGCTTCAATAATGGCAAGCTATGGCCAATCCATCAATGAGAAATGGATTGTTTCAGACATTGCTGTTTATTGATTATTAATTTGTGGACACAGCGTTCAACCTAGCTCTTTCAAAAAGGGCTCAGTGCCTTCAGTAAGTTAAAAAGGCTCATTGTTTACTCCAGGGAAATCCTAAGCAGACCAAATAAATGAATAAAAATATAGAACTCCAAACCTGCGCTCTTTTCCAGTAACGCTCTGTTTAAACTGAAATCAATTTTGTCATAGCAGGTAGCAGGAGTTCCAAGGACCAAACTGGTAGATGAGTCAAACAATTATTTTAACAACAAAAAATGTCTTTGCAGGCGTGGCACAAAACCCTGGAAAACAAAATAACTTGATCAATCTAGAATCACTCAGTACCTCTGATAGTTTAATTTCTGATCCTAGCCATCCTATCACTCCTACATCTTTACTTTCATTCTAGCCGTCTTCTAGATTACTCTCATGATCTGTTTCAACTCCCTAAAAGCCAAACAGCCCTTGTCCTCTTCATCTTCCTCACCACCAGAGTCATTCTCCTCACCACTATCCGGTGCTGTCTTTCTAAGGGGCGGAATAGGGGCGGGGCTACTCAGCTCAGCTTCAGATCAACATGAAAAATGGCTTTTCAAGACATTTAGGTTATGGGATTTTGGATAAAAACGCCAATCCTAATCAAAATTCTGTCTGTATTTTTTTTAAATATACCAATAGATTAATAAAAGTTAGAAGCCCTGTACTGATATGGTTCCATATGAACAGATTGATCATTGATTTGATAATGATTCGACTTGCTAGGCAACTGTGTGCGATGTGATTTCAAACAAATCCACACATTACAAAGAATTCTCAAGCCTACATACGAGCCTTAGAAGTTTTCGTGATTACTTAATTCTTTTTCATCTCCATTTTGCTGTGAGGGATCTTTTTGATACTCTATTCTTTTTAATTAGCCAATAAATTCAACTTGAAAAGAAAATTCACTTCATTATGGTACCGACAGGAGGATTGTTTTATTCCCAACAAACACCAAATTGCTAACAAACATTGTTTTCATGATATTTGATACTACTTAAATTATAAACTGTTTAAAATATGCCTTAATTTAAAAGTAACCCTTTTGAAAAACTAAACTCACGGACCGTTTATTCTTTTTTTTAGTTGGTGGTGGACTCTTTGTAGTTATGTTTTTATCGATAAACCCTGAGAAGTGATGGTGGATCTATTGCATCCTTAAAAACAAAAGGTTATAATCAACAACACATTAGATGATTGATGTAACCATGAATTTTATCGCAGAAACGCGGCATGTAAGATCCACTAAACATTTAACAATCCGTCATAATCAATGCAAATGATGCAGTTGCGTCCATGATGTCATGAACTAACCACCAGCTCAGTGGTGACTCTCTCCAGTGTTTTTTAGCTGCATTTCACTCTGCAGTTCAGCATTTGCACAAGTCTGCATTTTGAGCTCCATCATGATGTTATGAGGAATAAGACCGTTCTGCAAGAGCCTAACTGGACTCGATTAGAGTGTAGAGACAGAATAATAATGCCACGACGAGTAGTTTTTTATCTCCATGATTTTACATGTGACTGTATTTTATTTCTGCATAATGACTACATTACTTATCTTTGTCTTCAAGGAGTTATGTAAGTAAATGTTTTCTAACTTCCTCCGATGTTCTTAGCCATAGAGGTATCTCCAGTATCATAATGGGTCTCTTTAAACTTCGTCTTATCTGTTGGTTATAACTACCAAGTGATGTGTGAACGGAAATTTGAAGGGCTTACATTTTCCCCACGTCTTCATGTCATTTGTATGTTATCTGCTGCTCTGTTAGCAGACTTAAACAGAGTCACATCAGGGAGGGAAATCGCAATCTGCCCTGGAGAGGACAAAGCTGCACTCTCTGCAGTTTCTGTAATTAATGTGCTGCAGATAAACTGACTGTGTCCCAATTGATTTATTGAAAAGTTTATTATTTGAGTCACTAGTTTGCACCCGTCCAATTTTTTTGCCTTGCGTGTATTTGGGCTGCGAGGATGCCAAACTAAACAGAGGCCCAAATCTTCTCCCCTTTAGTTATCTCTTCCAGCTCCTCTTGGAAGATGAGGAGGCATGCCCAGACCGGCCGAGGGATAATATCTTTCCAGCTTTTCCTGGGTCAGCCAGGAGCTTCCTCCTGGTTGGACAGCTCTTAACACTTCGCCAGAAGGCTTTTGAAAAACATCTTGGCCAGATGTCCATACAAACTCAGCTGGTTCCTCTTGGTGTGAGTAAGCACAGGCTCTGCTCTGAGCCTCTTCCATATGGTTAAATTTCACATTCTTCCCCTTAGTAGCAAAAGGGAAACAGCAAAGCAGAGAGATCAGGTGACAGGATTTGTAAGCAAAAAAAATCCTTTTGTGTGGAGGTGAAGGTGCTTATTGATTGACATCAATATTTGATATATGACGATCAGAGGACTCTATGATGCTTTTTTTTTTCTTCTTCCTGGCCGGTGCTCATTAAAAGTAATATATCCTTTACTGTAGCTGCAGTCTGCTTTAAAAAGTGCTACGTGAAAGCAAACCAATAAAGATGTAGAAGTTTGCAGTCAAAACCCTTTTAAAGTCCGCTCAGCTGTACTGGTCTGACCTCTAATTCTAAGAATTTATTCTTCTGCTTAAAAGATCTCACTATCCATGTCTCTGTCCATAAAGATTTGGTCTCTCTACTGCTCGTGTCTGAGTCAAGGCCCTGCGGCCGGATCCGTCCTGCATTATAATCGACCCCCCGGGTCTAACTTGTATAATTTTGACCAAATATATTTTTATGGTGGGTTAAATATTAAAACTTATTTTAGGTTTAACTTTATTTATTCTGGAATAATGTTCCTGCCTTTTTATTATTCATATTTATGTTTAAAAGTTACAGTTTTAACATTTGACATTCTGCTAGCTTTGTGGACCATTTTGGCATTTACTAAGATTTTTTTTTGTCTATTTTGGAGTTTAGCTAATACTTCAGTTACATGCTTTGCTGTTTTGGCCAATTTAGACTTTTTTGTTTTGTTTTTTAGGCTGTTTTGGAGCAAGGCTAATATTTACACGCTAGCTGTTTTAGCTAATTTAGGCTTTTTTTTAGTTTTTTAGGCAATTTTTTTCAGTTACATGTTAGCTGTTTTGGTTAAATAGTTTTGGCTAATTTGACCTTTATCTGATATTTCAGCTGACTAGCAGCTTCAGCATTTTCAGCTATTAGCTACAGTGATATCAGCTTTAGCATTTTTAGCTATCAATTTCAGCATCTTCTGTAGCTTTAGCCATCCGGTAGCCAATACGGCTATCTGCTGTAGCTAGACCGCTCCCGTACCACACCTGAGCTGTAACGCTTGCCGTCCTAGCCCGGGGTAACACTAACTTAATCTCACTTAAACCCTACCTTTGTGTGAAAAAATGCATCAAGAAGCCAGCAGATTCATTTTAAAAAGTATTTTGAAATGTGGTCCAACTGAAAAAAAGGAAATTCAGTGGTGGTTCCCTTTAAGTTTTTAAAGTTAAAGTTTGTCTCCCCCTCGCCTTTAGTGATGAGGAGCAACTTTTTAACTGGAAGAATAAAATGATGAATTGCTTTGCTGTCAATCGTCCTGCAGAGTTTTACACGTGTATAAATCAGGTGTGTGTTTACAAGCACCTAAGCTCAAGATCGAAAAGAACATATAAAAGCTGCTCAGCTGTGCAAAGTAATTGGTTCTGCTTTATACGCCGTGCATTATTAGTTGAAAGAACAACTTTGGATCATGGGGGTTGAGTTATTTTAGAGAATCTTAAATTCTCCTCAGTGTTTGTTAAAGAGACAAATGAGAGCAGGTTGCAGAGAACGGTAATGGGCTTCCCCCTGAGAACATTTTTTGTGTTTTTGTCGTTAAAACCCGTGGAAGCCTTAAGAAAAATATCACTGAGAGTCCGAGGCTCTGTGCTGTGAAGTCATATGGAAACATTTAGCAACCGCAAAATTATGTTGATAAGTTCGTTACACCAGGGGTCCCCCAAACTACGGCACACGGGCCGGATCCGGCCCTCCTCCATATTTGGCCCAGCCCACCAAACAGTTTCAGCTAATTTATTTTAAGTTTAGCTTAAATTTAGCTACACTTCAGCTGTTATGGTTAATTTAGAATGTTTTCAGTATTTTCGGCTATTTTGGAGTTTAGCTAATATTTCAGCTAAATGCTAGCTGTTTCGGCTAATTAAGACTTTTTCAGCTTTTAAGGCGATTTTGGGGTTTAGTTAGTATTTTAGCTTTGTTAGCTGTTTTGGCTAAATTAGACATTTCTAATTTTTTTAAAACTTTTTAAGCTAATTGACATTTAGCTAATATTTCAGATTATATTTCAGCTAAATGCTAGCTGTTTTGGCTAATTTATGCTTCCTTTGGTTATTTAGGTGATTTTGGTGTTTAGCTAATATTTTAGCTTTATGCTATGTATTTGGGCTAAATTAGACAGTTTTTAGGTGACTTTGGCATTTAGCTAATATTTTAACTACATGCTAGCTGTTTTGGCTAATTAATTTTTTTTTGGTTTTTCGGCTAATTTTTTGCTAATATGTTAGCTAGCTATCACTTTGCGCAAGGGTATTCAACTGCTGCAGTGTCTGCATAATTTAGATATTCTACTCATGACTGATTACCTGGTTCAGTGTGTCAACCAATTAGCATGCAGAGTATGTTTGGAAACTGCAGAATCCTTAGCTAGTTGAATCCCTTTAGCGCCTTCAGCCATCAGCTTCAGTGTTTCTATCTCTCAATTTAAGCATCTTCAGTTATTGATCTATCACAGCTAATGCTATGTATCTAGTTTTCTGAGAAGATTACAGAAATAATTATTTAAAATTTGACAAAGTGTGGCTTTCTGGAAATTATGTTTAGGCTGTGATTGTAACACTTTTTCTGTTAGCCTACAAACTGACTCCTGACCCCATCAGAGAAGAAAACTGTTATGTGGCTCTCACAAGAAATAGCCTGGTGACCCTTTATTACAGGACTATGATGTGTGTATCTCACCTTAAAATTGAGTGACTGCTTCATTTCAGATCAGATTTTACTCATTTACAAATTCACTCGGAAATGTCGACATTTAGGAGATTCAACTCTTTTTTGTTCTCTAACAATTATAGTTAAGACTTTAGTTATTCCTAAATATTTCATGAAGACATGAATAAAGATATCATTGTTAGCCTTCTGTGACCCAAATATGTTTTTTTGAAAATACAATTGTAAAACTTTGAGATAAAAAGCATTTCTTTCCATCTTGCCCCAAAGCCAAACCCCAAAACAGACATCTCCAGATGTACTGGTTTTATGGATGTGAGGTGTGATAATAAAGCTGATAGATCTCTGATGTCTATAACAGCATGTATAAAGCTTTGCATATAAATAGGTTCTATGGCTGCATAATTAACAGGAAGCTATTGTCATGATTAGAATGCATCTTGACTCCAGGTGGCAAATGGTGTCTTTAAGGCGTCTTTGTAAATCAGGGCCAAGTTTCTGCTAACGGGCAGATGTTGTCTTTAGGGCAGGGCTTAATTTATCTGTAACAGGTTGTACAACCCACCACATACACTTTTTATTTCAGGACTTAGTCGTAATCTCAGCCTTATTTTGTGTTAGTCAATTTAAACCTAACAGCTCCTTGTTTAAATTGAAAAGATGACTAAGTCAATACCATTGACTGGACTGAGATAGAAAATGGCCGACTTCTGATTCTAACAAAACAAAATCAATTGGGTCACCATTTTTTTGTAATACGGATTTGGCCTTGTTGGAACGAGGCGTCGGTAAGCAGTGATTGGTCTGAATCGGCCTGAGTTACTGTTTCAGGGCGACCACACTCACCAATCAGGAGTGAGCTTGTTGGAAGTCCACAGCCCTACCACTTGAAAGTTTCAAGCGCTCAAAAAGAAACCACATACCAGTACTTTTATTTAGGGATCTGACTGGACAGTTGATAACTTAAATAGCTTAAATTAAAGTCAAACGCCAGAACTGCCTCAATCCTTGGTGGCATAGAATCAACAAAGTTCTGGAAACTCTCCTCAGATATTTTGGTCCATATAGACATGACAGCATCACATGGTTGCTGCAGATTTTTCGGCTGAACATCCATGGTGCCGATGTTCCGTTCCACCACATCCCAAAGGAGATCTATTGGGTTGAGATCTGGTGACTGTGGAGGTCATTAGAGTCGTGTGAACTCATTATCATGTTCTAGAAACTAGTTTGAGATGATTCCAGCTTTATGACATGGAGCTTTATTCTGCTGGAAGTGTCCATCAGAATATGGTAAACTGTGGTCATAAAGGGATGGACATGGTCAGCAACAGTACTCAGGTAGGCTGTGGTGTTGTAACCATGATTAATTTGGTACTATGTGGGCCAACATGTGATAAGAAAATATCCTACAGACCATTGCACCAGCAGCAGCAGTCTGAACCGTTCATATAAGGCAGAATGGATCCATGCTTTCACAGTACGGCAAATTCAGATCTTACCATCCAAATGTTGAGACTCATCACACTAGACAATGTCTTTTCAATCTTCTATTGTCTAAATTTTGTGTCTGTGTGAATTGTAGCCTCAGTTTGCTGTTCGTAGCTGACAGGAGTGATACCTGGTGTGTTCTTCTGCTGCTGTCTCCATCTGCCCCAAGGTTGGACACGTTGTTCGTTCAGAGATGTTCTTGTGCAGAACCCTTGTCTTGTTGTCTTCTTATCAACTGGAAACAGTCTGGTCATTCTCCTCTGACCTCTGGCATCAACATTTCCACCCACAGAACTTCTACTCACTGGATATTTTCTCTTTTTCTGACCATTCTTGGTAAACCATATAGATGGTTGTGGGTGAAAATCCCAGTAGATCAGCAGTTTCTGCAATACTCAGACCAGTCTGTTTGGTACTAACAACCATGGCACATACAAAGTCACTTCAAGCCTTTTTCTTCCTTTTTGTTGCTCAGATTGAACAGCAGCAGACTGTCTTGACCATGTCTACGTGCATACATTTATTGAGTTGCTGCCATGTGTCTGATTAGAAATTTGCGTAAATGCGCGGTTGGGCAGTGTACCAAACAACTCGGCCAGTATGTGTGTGTTTAAAACTTAAACGACTGATTTTTACTTGTGCTGAAATGATCTTCAAGTATTTGTCATTTGTCTAAAATAAAAATAAATACGGTTATAGGTGAAAATGAGTCATTTATTTACTTTTTGATCTTTTATGAAGTATACAGGATTTTCTTCCCATCTGTCAGATAAAGAGCAGACATACGGTATTGGTACGAGAGCACTAGAGCTACTCTTTTACTGCCCATCAATATTCTTCTTGGTTTGTGAGGATAGAGCTTCAGCTTTAATGAGGGACTTAGTGGATAGATGATCAAAAAACAGCACAGCTGTTGTCCTTGGACTCCTAATGGTGTACTAATAGCACAAGGTGTAAGAATGATCTCAACACAGATGTCCAGAGCCAAACTTTGTTTTAATCCCTCTGCTTTGACTTTCAGGAAATGTCAGTAAAAAAGCCTCAAATATGTACACTAAAGAATGAATATTTTTGACACTAAAAACATGGATTTTCACTTTTAGAACAGCTTTGACTCTTCCTTGAAGATTTTATCTTGTTTTGGTAAAATGGACTCTTCAATCATTACTTAGAGGATTACAAAAATGTTGGACAAGAAATCTCTGGCCTGCAATCCCTGTTTATCCCATAAAAGGTGTTTGATGGGATTGAGGTCAAGACTTTGTGTGTGCTAGTCACATTATTCCACAGTAAACTCATCCAAGCCTGCCTTTAATGGGCCTTGCTGTTGGGCATGCTCGTGCTGGAATAGGAAAAAGGCCTTCGCCAAACAGTTTCGCCGGAGTTCAAAGTGTAGCGTTATCCTGAATGCTTTGATATGCTGCAGTGCTTGAGAAGTGAAGCGAACCACCCCTGGACTCTTTCTTCTCGACAGCTCAGTCCAGTACTCGACACAGCGCACACAGAGCTCCGTGGAGACACGTGGCTCAACCAATGCCATGAAACGTTTTTGTTTAGCAGAGGAACAGTTTTTTTTTTAGAACATTCAACTGTTATTTTAACGTAAATATAGATTCAGTTTGGTGATGGCTATATGGTGGTTTTGTAGATAAATCTCCTTGAACTCACCTGAATTCATTTTGTCTCTATGAAGTACCAAAGCTTTTTAAGACCCACTCCAATGAAAAAATAAAATAAAAAAAAGTGTTTTTGATGTTTTAAACAGGTTCTTGTAGCATTTTTCTCATTATGGAGAAAGCAGATTCATGCACGTCTTTGTTTTCCTTGTCTGTCAAAATTGATTAATCGATCTAATAGATCAATATTCGATCCATGAAAGAGAACAATCTACCGCATAATGCTAAAGTTTGCTAGCTTGATGCTAACATATAATAGGATTTCAATAGGACGGCTAATGCTAACGGTCGGTCGACATAAACATGTGTTCTGACTAAATGAACATCTTTATAAACTCAGGAATTGACTTTCCAAACTCTTTTAAGGAAACAATTTGAAAGTTTGTATTTTTAAATTTTAATTTTATAAGTTTCTATTTGTGGACCAAAGAACCGTTATTTTTTTCTCAAACTTTCTTCTTCTTTTTAAATAAGGTGTACTGCTGTGGCGCTATCGCCGCCTAGTGGCCAAACTAAAACACCATCCAGGAGAGGCAGAACAATTAATTGTTGGAGCTCCGTTTGAGAAACCATGTAACAATCTCAATATTATTTCAATAAGTGAACTGTATCAGATTATTATGAAAATATTCAAAACATTAATAGATTATTAATGTTTTTGTAAACAAATGTGTATAAATGTGTAAACTCAAAATTTAATTGATTCAAATTGAATTGAGTGGACCATTTTTGTTGCACTGTAAATGTTAGGCTGGGGTTGTAAGCTAGTAGCAATGTAATCAAGGGGATGACGGGAGGTAAGGGTGGACTTCCTCAGCTCCAGCAGTCAGGTCCACAATTTAGAGGTGGAAGTCTAATAAACTACTGCAGCAACTATGTCTTAGAAAATGACACGCAATTCTTGATTTTGGTTAAAAATGGCATAATCATAATTAAAAGACCCCTAAGAACACTTGATCAAGAGATGATCGGAGTGGAACTTTTGTGTAGTGGACTAATAGTTTTCAAGAAGAACTGTACTTTCACTCTAGATATAAATTCAGTTTCCTTGCTGAATATCTGGAGATTTTCCTCTATGCAGCAGATTTATGGATACATTCAAATACTATTAGGGGAGTGGGGGAAACTTAATGTTTCTCCTTTAGCTCATGGTGTTGCTATGAAGAGCTAAAGCTACCAAAGAGGGAAGCAGAATGTCTGGACAGTCCATTCTTCGCTCCTACGGTATTCAAGACATAAACTTCCAATCTAGCCGTATGGATTGTTTACTTTGTTGGTCTTTACCTGTAAATGTTGCTGATTGCCGTGACTTTGCGTCTATATTTTGCACAGATATTGAAGGAAATGATGCATCTGCAGCAGCTTTAATGACACAGAATGGAAGTCATAAAGGCTTCCCACTCTATCTTCAGTTGACTTTTATGATTTATCGCGCTCTTTCTTTGCCTCACAGAAATAACCTTTTTGCATACAAATAGCACTTCACAGGCCAAGTAATTCATAAAGTGTTTGAACGAAAAACACTCATGACCATTTTTCATGGGCTCTTTTTTTTTTTGGTCCCTCTTGGTTTATATCCATTGACTTTCTAACTGTTTTAGATATTAACTCCCAGCTGAGAGACCTGTGCTGGAGACGTGTCTTTTTATCCTGACATTCTCCCGCTTCTGTTTACGCAGATAAAAGACCCAAAACCAGGACGACAATAACAAAAGAAGACAGAAAGGACTAGGCCATGGCTGAGGTGATGATTGCCCCTGAAAGTGGTAAGCAGCTAACAATTACAGTATTTTGGCTGAGTTGTGTAGCACCTGAACAATGCTGGGTGAGGACTATAAAGTACTTCACTTCTTTTCAGGTTTTCAGTGTTCCCTAGATGATTTTCTTTAAAGATACTTTTTTTGGAGGAACACACTTTTCCTTAAACTTAGCCCACTTTTTTTGAAAGTTTAAATCACTTTGAAAATGTACAACAGAGGTAAGGGGGTATTGTTGAAAGTCACATTGTGATCAAACTAAAATAGTTGACTAACACCCTTGCTGCTGGAACAAGTGTTGTCGCCAGTCTATTTTCCTGTCAACTTTTAGACTCTAAAGCGCCTCATGGAAACGGGACAGCAGTTATCATTACAGATACATTTTTAAGTGTATTTTAATTTATTATCTACCTGAACAAGGTCATTTTCACCTTTGTAGGATCAATAAAGTTTTAAGTTGAATCAGGAATCCTTCTCTACCACCACGGCTTCCTTCTGTCCCAACAATTTTCCCTCCAAGCGGTGAGATAGGATTTGATTTATTTACACACATGAAAAGAACACAAGAATACAAAGAAAAATAAAATCATGTGATGATGTGTTCAGAAACCTAACTGGATTTATTCAAGACGGTGACACGCCTCTGTCAAAAAAACATTAAAAAGAAAAAAATATAGTAATTAAGCAAAGACAAAACTAGATTGAAGAATTTAAAATTTAACAAAAAAATTCCAAATTAAATAGCTTTTTTTTTTAATTGAATTGGAAAACAATTTTTTTCAAACTTATTTTTCAAACATAATCAAACCCCATTTTATACCTTAATATCAACATCTTTTTTAGGTCATTTTTATTGAATCTGACTGTCAAGAATTTAAACCCATTTAATAATTTGTTGCCACGGTGACGGAAAGAAAACGTAACTTGTGACTTATGGACAGGAGGAAAGTAAAAATGTTTGCCTTTTTTTTTTGATGAAGTCATTTTGGAAATTGGTTGAATATTTGCCCTGATTGATCATTACAGAAAATGTACGTATCTAATGGATATATTAATATGTCATACATATTTAAGAGATTTAATTTTAAAAAGAGTGGGTCACTGAGTGTTACCTTTTGTAAAAGTAACATTTATTTCAGATAACTAGGACACATAATACTTCAAATTCAGACATTACTACCACTTGATGATGTCATCAATAGTCGCCGGTCATCTGCATTAGTGTATAGCTGCCAGCCCTCAGAAAATGCATAACAACATTGGATTCATAACTTTAAAAGTCTTGCAAAATCCAAAAAAAATAATTATTAACATTTAAATGTAATCGTTCAGAGCGGACTCATGTGAAGAAATGAGTTTGTCCTCCGTCTACAAGAGCGGTGTGGATCGCCCCACCTGTAGGGCAGGGGCGTCAAACTCAATCGCACAGGGGGCCAAAATCCAAAACATATTGTAGGTCGGGAGCTGTGCAGGATAAAAAAGGATATAACACACTAAAAATACATTTTCAAAACTTTAAAATTGTAACTTTTTTATATTAATATGAATAAAAAAAGGTGGGGATATTATTCCCAAAAAAAAATCAACTTGAACCTTAAATCACTGTCAATGCCCCTACGACGGGAGCAATAGGGGAGTTAGTCAGGGAAACATTTAACAATCAACCTTATTGTATTAGCTGTATTAATCTGTTCATGTTGTGTGTGTTTTCCTATGTGGTCAGTACAGCGGTTTGATTTGGGTTTTATTTGAAGTAAAAATGTTTAATCAAATAAACCAAAAGTATGTAATTTCTGCTTTGGTTCTCTTCTAAACATCATTTGCTAATTAAAGTCAATGAGTTCCTCCAAGACTGTCACAACACTAAAGTGTTTACCCCTGACTGATAGCTAGCATGTTGTCAAATTCATTTTGACTAACTCAGTGATAATTGAACCTTTCTGTATGCACACATTACTTACACCATGAACCTTACCAAGTCTAATCAGTGCAAATCACTAAAATGAGCTGCGTCGCTTTGTGCGACTGCAATTACTTCATCTAATTTGACTGCAAATGCAGGTTTTTACTGAAGTACCCTAAACTACAGTTAGACCAGAAACAAATGTTGTCTGGGGTTTTGTTTGGCTTAAATCTCTCTGTCTGGATCAGCTCAGCTTGCTTCCAGGTGCAGTTTGACTTCTGTGATCGTGCAGCACTTGAAGATATAATTATTTGACGTATTTTGAAAAATGTGCTTATAATCCAGAAAAAAAGCTTCCTGGATTTTGTTTTGCTTAATGTTTCCCACAAAAAGAACATTTCTGTTCTAATACGGACTTACTAAACCCAGTTTAGAACCCCCTCATTTGTCTGCAGCTTTCAGACAGATATAAGCCTTGAGCCTTGTGGCCCTGGACATGTTTTTGGCCTTCAGCTTCACTGACTTCATGTGCTCCATGTAACCATGGCAGCGTTGAGTCAGATTCCCTCGCTGCAGACTCTCGGAATACTGAGCCTAAAATGATTGCGAGAATAATATTTTGATCTTCTAACAGCGCTGCACGGACATGCAGGTCAGAGCAGCAGGGCGTGTGGCATCTGAGAGAAAACTTGTTATTTCCTTGTAATCCTGAATTCCTGATTACGCAGAGAGCAGCGTTTAAATATACAATGAGTTCATGAACTCCTCACAGCGTCTGAAGGAAGCCCATGTGACTCACATGCGTGCGTGACAGTCAAAGACTGCAGGTTGGGTCTGGTTTTTGCTCTAATTGTGTCGCAAAGTCACGCAAAACTGGATTGCTGTGAACACCAAGTAATTAAATATTCATTGGGAAACATTGTACACATTTTTTTTTTTTTTTAATGTTTAGTTTTATTATTTTTTCTTAAGCTGCAGGAAACATTGAGTCAAACCGAGTAGCATCGCTTGGATTCTGTCAGTTTTAATGTGCGGACGCGTTTGAGTTGCTTGTTTGTATCTTGAATCTTTTGATCCAAGAAAACCTGATTTCTCATAAATGTTTCAGTTTTACCTCCCAGAGCCTGTTTGAAGATGAAGTGAAGAGTCTTAAAGAAAGGGAGCCTTCTTTGTGTTTAACCCTGATAACACCCGGCTGAAGCTAAAGTGTTAGCGAGGCAGTTTGGCTGAGCTTTGATGTTGTCGTGTATGTATGTATGTTACTGAAGGATGGAACGGTCCAGAGAAACCAGGCAGCCGTTTTATGTTGTTGCTTCTATTCATGATAAACGCAAAGTCAGAAAGAAACAAACTACAAGTTTAGCAGTTTTTTGAAGTCCCAGTCGGTTTATCTTTTGATCTATTTGGAAGCGCATAGGTCTTTTAATCAGGATTTTAGCTAAAATAATAATGATAAAAAAACAAACATTTGTCTTATTCTAGTATGGGGGTGTCAAGATCAATCCAACAGGGGGTTAAAAACCCGTAGGTTGCGGGCCAAACAGGATTAACATTTATTGACTGCACTAAAAATACAATTTTAAAACTTTAAAACTTTTTAACATAAATATGAATGAAAACCAACTAAATAAACCAACTTAAACACTTTTCAATATTATGCTCTCCATTAAATAAATACATTATATAAAATTATACAAGTTAGAAAGTGCAAGATAACACTGGGCCATTAATAACATAAAATAAAAGGCCCCCCGGCCTCGACCTTTGACACATATGTTCTAGTACATAGTGGGAGGGGTTCATTAGAAATTAGCATTGAATTGACAACTGAAATGTGTTTGTTAGCTAGCATGCAGCCCCTCACACCCTCAAGTTAACAGAGTGAAAAAAGTTTACAAGGACACAGAACACAATCTGCAGTATAAAAAAAACATGAACAAAAATCTGCAAAACAGCCAGACGTCGAAAGATGAACAATGATAAAGCAAGGGAACACTGTACAGAGACTTCATTTACCGTCAGCACCCTGGAACAAACCAACGTCTCTCATAAGGATCAGACTTGAAATAGCCACAAGCTCACAACTTTCTTTGTCTTTGTTCTCTCACACAGATAACTACGCCCACTGGGACGTCCTCCAGTATGGATTAGTTCCAAATCACTATGTGCTCCAGTCTGTGTGTCAAACTAGTCTTAGCTGGTTTAGTGGATGTGATTTGATGATTTACACCGGTCCGTCTGCAGTGCATGTCGATTTCAAGGCACAATTCAAGAGAAATGGGAAACAAGCCCGGATTTCAAAATAAAAGTTTTCCCCCTTTATTCGCTGGGGTTACAGGGAATACAGAGAACCCCGCCTCCACGGCCAATGAATGTCCGTCACCGATCTGTACTCATCAAAAACACTTCGGATCATACTTTGTAAACTTTTATTCGGTCAACGTAAATAATTTTTTTTTTTTAAATTTAGAACAACAAACTGCATACTTTACATGGGACTCTCACTCTTTCGCTCTGTACCTTAAAAACTTCATACAAAAAAATTCATACAAGTGTTTTGAGTTGAGTTTTTGTGACTCAGTCAGATGACTGAAAAAAACCGTGTGAATATGTAAAACCGCGATAAATGAAATGCAAATAATCAGAGGAGCACAGAACGATTTGTTAAACCTTTAAAATAAATTTGATTACGTTTTTTTAATATTTGAGGTGACTTTCCCACGCAATAATGCACATTCTCACCGCAGATATCAACATTTCTGCCATCCATAATGAAAGTTTTAGAAGTATAAAAACGTAACGCAATTTATGATACAAAACATGCATTTTACAAAGACTCACTGAGAAAGGAGAGGCCACGGAGCCAGATAGCCAAAGTTTTGCATCATCACAACATTTTTAGACAAACTGATTAGGAAATAGAGGGAAACAAAGCAGCACCAAGCATAACGCCAGGTTCACGCGGAATCTGGAAGCGACGTGGAATGGAGGCCGCTTCCATTCAGTGTCCTTGTTAATCTGTGGTGTGGTCTACACCAGGCGCGGAGCGCTGCGGTTCTCCGCGGATGGGTTGTGCCTTTTCGCGCATCTCTTTGGTGTCTGCTCTATTCACGATCCACACCAATTCTGGCAGGAAGTTACATCAAGATCCAGGAGAAAAGCTAGTTTATTTTCAAGATATGACCAATTTTTCACAATTAAACAGCAATTGACAAATGTGATCATGTTTTTCGTATCTAAACATACTGTAGAAATAAAAAACATAATCACAACACACAAAACAGTCACATACATCCCAGATAAATTAAGTAAGTGTAGGCCTACTAACTACTTACCTCTTTTTAGCCGAAACATGGGTAATTATTTTTAGGTTATTAATTTACCCATAAAGGCAAAAACAGCAAAAAAAAGTTTTAGCAGAAGCGCAAAATCCGCATCTGGTGTGAATTCCAGGAGAGCGTGCTCCGCGTCCAGTGTGAACCTAGCATAAGACGGCCATGAGTGAAGAGAGCAGGCCGAAGCTTTTTGACATGGGAGAGACGCAACAGGAACTGTGTGAACTGACGATCATGAGATGGACTCCTCACACGACGCAGATGTCAACGGCGATGCCCGGCAGACGCCCCGCAGACACACCAGTGTATACAGTTGCATCTGTAGTGTGCATGTAAGCCAAATCATGAGGGAGAGGTGAAAACATCAGTTGTTGCACCACATAAATACCTAAACTCATTTCTTTAGTCTCCTAAAATATCACTGGCAACTTTGGATGTCCATTTTTGTTTGGACTGTTTTCCAAAGGTGTGATTATGTTCATATATCATATATTATCGTCCACTGCTACAGGAAAGGATGTATGTTTGACTGAGAGAGGCGCACAAAGCAGCAGAGATGGGAGTCCGCATGCAGACAGATGGTGCCGTTCTTTCAGCATTACTATTACATCCAAATCTCCCGACCCCTCATGGGAGGAGCCAGCCAAGCAAAACCGCGGAGCTTGATTCTGTCCCGCCGTTCCATTCAAACACGCTTTATACTCTTCTGGATTTGCAACCTAATCATCCACTTAGTGTTTCATCTAATGACTTAATAAACACGTTTTTTCTTTTTTTTTATATTGCTTAATAAAAATCTAAAACAAATCCCCAAGCACAGCAGTGCAGGTATTGTCTTGCTGTAGAAGTTGCTGCAGGTTGCATCATCTGTGGCAGCCAGTAGCGCCTGCAAAAACCAGACTTTTAATTAAGAGGTTTAATCTAACGCTGTCTTCATTATAGTTTGTCAACAATAAGACATATATTTGCCTTAAAGAACTGACAGAACCAACTGTAAGAAGCAGAACTCCAAGACGGGTTTAGTTCAGAAGTGGACGTGAAGAACAGCAGGTGGAGATCGCTCTTCAAACATTTCACTTTGGAATCGTCATCTGACGGAACAGCCGATCCAAGCGGGTGTCTCTTTGGGGAGTGGGAATATGAGGTGAGGATCCCTGACTTGTCAGCATGTGCACCTGACAAAAACTAAGAATAGTTTTCAGACAAATTAGCATATTTCTTCCAACAGAGCCTCTTTTCTTCCTCTTTTCTCTTCAGAGAATGTTGCTGTGGGCTACAGTGGTTGCTGCTGCAATTACTTTTTCTATCTAAATTCATGCTTTTAAACTCAGTGCAGGGCTTAGCCTGACATTTCTGATCTGTGATCCCTCACAGGACCCGGCATCAGGAAAAGTCACCGTGTCTGATAGCATCGCACTGGCTTGAGGATTGACTTTTAGGAAACCTTATAAAAATGGATGTTTTCTTTTTAACAAAAGAAAGACATCCAGACTCTTGTCAGCTAAAAGCATAAAAGTAAAATGATTTTATTGTATTGAAAAAGGGTTCTGTTGTAGCATCATTTACGCAGAAACATACACTCCCTGAGACTTTGGAGTCATTTAAGCTCCCTTTAGTTCATCTTTAGCCCCCTGCCCTATCCATCGGGGTATTACCAGCATCTTTGGCATGCAATATTGAAGAATCGTAGATGGAAGTTCTGGTCCAGATCCAACAGTGTTTGGTGAATTTTAAATGGGATCTGATTAACATTTTTGAAAAATGCCAAGATAACCTCACAGCTCCAGTTAAAATATCAATGAGATGCAGAGGCAGTTTACAAAACTCCTTCTTGGAACAGGAGAAGACTGCTACCAGAATATACTTTGCTGAATTAATAAAAAGATTTTGAAGCTCAACAAAGTCCCTGTCCAGTTCCATGACAGAAGGGATTCATCAAAAACACAATGTCAAATCATTGGATTGGATGCAGCTGAAAGATTATATTTAAAAAATTGCACTTCATTTTATACCAACCATGGGAGTCAAACATCTCGGTCATCTCGTTATCATCTTTTCTAGTGATGTTTGAGCATAAAGGACATGTCACACTGCCACTGTCTACATTCTGTTCACATTCCACATAATGTTGGTATTTTGTGACACATGCGTGATATTCAGAAGTATTTATATTTCCCTCATTCATCCATGTGTGCAGATATCAGGGGTCACTGAATGTGTAGAAGTATGGATAAACCACTCAAAGATTCATTTTGACAGTCAGAGTACTGGGAAGAATTCACATTGGGTCAGCACCATGGACAGCACCCGTTGCAGGTCCATTAGGAAGCTGCTAGGCATCAGCGGACGCCGCCCACTGGAGGGGGCGAAACCGCAGAGACAGGGAAACCCTGGCAGAGATCCAGGAAATCCAGAAGATCCGAGAAGATCCGCGGGAAGGACTCGGTGAGAGTTTAGACTCTGAACTCAGTCGACATTCACTCGCTACGTTTTCTGTGTGGCTCCAGACACTCCCCTTCAGGACAGGAGAACTAAAACCCGGAGATTACCAAGGCCCATGTAGTTCTCGCATGAGTCAAGTACAACTGACTATGAGTGGCAAATGAATTGCATATGAACCATTTAGGAACTATGAATGAACTGTGTAATCTCAACCAGCTCAACATTTTTAACAGTTCAATACTGAATTCACAGAAAGACGCATCAGCCGAGACTCTTGACAGAGATCTGTGCACATCTATGAATGGGAAACGCAAGAAAAATGAACAAATTACGTATATAATGCATGTCATAAAGAACCGGAATTCTCACAAATCACTAAGGAATTGCATATTAACAGCAAAATAATCACATACAGTGAAAAAAGTGAAACATTGGATTAATGGACAAACGTTCTCATTTCAAACTTTTAGTATTCATCAAATTAAAACTTTAGGTTGGCAGTTTACTAAACCTAAAACTTTAATTTGATAAAACTAATATTTTTATATGTAACAAAGAGCAGAACTTTTGTTCGTTGATCCAATACATTTTTACAGTGTACGGTTCATGCATGATTCTCTTATTATCCGACAGAGGCAGATGACTTCAATCTGGTGCGGACCAGAGAAATCCAACTTTAATTAAAACGAAGCATCACAAGGGCCCTCGGCGGTTGCTGTCCATGGTGCTAGGAAGTGAAGAAATTCAATGACGCTTGGCTTTATCGATCTTTGGTCTGTCCGTAGGTTTTCTGTGGGTTTTAACTCGATTCATTTGTGATACATCTTAAAAAATGTCATGCATATAAAGACCTCAACTTTTTGCCACTTATATCTACACATAACCAATCTTCCTACATGGAACACGGGCATAATAAAAGTAGCTGCAGTGAGACTCCTTAAAGTTGACACTTAGATGGTGGATTAAAAATGACTACTGGACCTCACCTCAACAGCTTTTTTTCTAAATCTATAGCAGTCTTGTGCACCCACATGGTGGTTGACCTGTACGGGTGCTGCGGGTTTTTGGATTGTCCAGACCCATGGAGGTTCGTAGAGAGGAACAGCTGCATCTGGGAGTTCCCTTGAGATTTGTACGACCAACTTAAGATGTATTGTGAAAATAGAACTCACCATTATGCCTGTCGTTGGTGTATTATAAGATTTCTGTCAGGCTAACGGGAGTTATGTAACACAGTTGTTAAGTGCCCTTAAGGCACACTCCAGTCAATGGTAAATGCAGGGGCGGTATGTGCACATGACATTTAAGTCCCCATAGGATGTCCGTGCAAACTAGACTCCATCTAATTTTTTTTAACATTCAAGGAGTTAGTATGTCACTTAAACTGCACTGATGGGTCCCTTGCTCATTAAGGGGATTGAAAAGTCTCTGTGATAGTCCTGTGTCACACCCTTTTTATGTGTTCACTACAACCTGTTGCCTGCAGCATACCTGTAGAAAAAAACTGCATACTCACTGAGCCGGCTACGACTTCAATATTTCATGTGGGCCACCTGCGTGCCCGTTTTTCACTCACAAACATCCCATTCCACCCAAAAGAGCAGTTGTGACTAAAGTCTAACCAGAGGTGAATTTCATAGTAAAACAACAAAGATGAAACTAACCTGCATTTGGACTAAAACAAAGTAAGCCACAATCTAATTTTCTAACTAACAGAAAGGGACATTTAAACAAATGTTAACTTGACGAGTGAAAACCAATTTATGTTCCAACACCAGTGTCAGGGTCACGCGAGCAGCTCTCAGATTGATCTGCCATGTTGGGAACTGTGAAATGTGCTGCAGTGAACACTAGAAAACTGGAACAAGAGCAGCAGAAACACAAAACCAACTGTTTCTTTTTCTCAGGAATAAAGAATTGTGCGCTTCACAAAAAACACTTTTGTATTAGTAGATTTTGAAACATCAACCATAATGACTTTAAAGTCCAGACAGAAAAAAAAAACAAAACAAAATTTTATTTCTGTATCAGTAATAGAAAAAAAAAAGCTTGAAATGATAAATTAACTGAACAAACATTCAGAGGAGCGCCGGCTGTTTGTTTCTTCAGTTCCCAGTTAAAAGACTGCAGCCAGTCAAAAATAAAATGAACTCCTGTGATTTTCACCTAATGTGCAGCACTCTGTCTTTGTGATGGTGCTGTCAGATTTGAATGCCTTTAAATTGCATGTGACTCTTTCACCCTCCCATCATCATTTCCCCTGCGAGTATTCTTTTATTTTGTCAGCTTCCAGCATGTATGAAAGAAGACAATCGCTTTTTTAAACAAAAATGTAAATCTTAAAGTCTGCGCTCTGTTTTAATGTCAGGGGTTTTATCTCCAGATCTGTTCAACACATCTCTGCAATACAGTGAGGCCAAAAAGCGTAGCATCAGTTTGTGGAATAAAATACGACCGGGACACTGTGGCTTTACCCCTGCAAGGTCTTCTTGTTTTGAGAGTGAGGGCAGCCGCGGTCGCGTCATGATGCATGTCAGGACGCCGGCTGGTTTAAAATTTTCATCTGGTACAATTCCGTGAGATGAAGAAAAGCTGATGAGGCCGTGAAGGAAGTTGACACAACAGAGACAGGCGTTTTAAAGAGAAAAGGTGCATTTTTGGCAAAGAGAAGCCATTACTGTAAGCTATTCAAAGATATTATAAAATGTCTCTGTTTTCCATATTCTTTCTAGCTGGAAGCCACAAACACCCTTAAGCTTCCTGGACCTGCAACTTATTGAACTGCATAGTATTAGCAATACACAGAAAATTGGAACAAAATTAAGTTCAACAGGCAGCTTGCCAGTAAGACATTAGTATATTTCCAGATCAGATCCTTGTCCTTTAACGAGATTATAATGTTTTTGTTTGTTTTTCATCTGATAAAGCAACAGTCTTGTTTGTATTTATCTGTTCCATTTTCTTTCAAACAGTATTTAGATGAGCAGTTACACTGCAGATGAAAGATCATGTGGTAGTTTGTAATAAAAAATGACACCTCCGGTCATAAAGTACAGAACATCAAGATTTTCAATTTCTCCTCATAATTGTTGAGCAACATTAACAAAAAGAAAATGAAGTTTTCCCACATTTGAAAAGGTTTTTTTTTTATTTAACTAGTAAATTTTAACTTCATCTGCCACTCAGTTTGCTGCTTTCCTTTTAATTAATGTATTCTTGATCGTCTCCCCCTTGTTTTAAGAAACCGGGCAATAGACTCCATGAGGACTTAGTTTATATAAAAAAAAATATAAGCATGTGAAAAATTCTTAATTATGATCAGCAGCATATTGACCACTTATTTACACATGAATCATTCATAGCTTTTTTTTTGTGATTTTCCCACTTTAATTTGATCCTACTTTACTGATCTTTCGACCATTCCACCTATCAAACCTTTTTGGACCCTTTATCCACGTCTCCACTGAGCAGTTCGAAATTCATCAAACAGTTGAGGCCACCAACTGTTGTACGTCCACTTAACAGTAGATCAGGACGGCTGGGGCGGAGTTGTTGATTGGCAGAAAGTGATGACATTAGAAAGCACCAATATAGCGCTAAGCTAGCGATTTTGTTTTCCTATTTAAGGTGGTATTTTTCTTAGCCGGCAATCTTCTTTCAAACAACAGATTTGGGTTTGGATTTAGATTTGTTATTTGTGATGTACAAAAAGCAAAGCAAGAAAAAGTGGAGATGCTGGATGACCTCCATTGTTGTTGCTTTTCTTGTTGTCATACGGCAATGATGCAATGACACGCCAGCAGTCTACACCACACAGGCATCGTGAAAACAAACTGCTCAGTGGAATCAAGATTTCTGTGTGGAAACGCTCTCCAAAATTAACTGTACTGTACAACTCCCCCTGTAGCTGACTGGGGTCATGAGGTCCTCCTTGGGGTCATGAAGTTGCTGGGGCCTATCCCAGCTACTATTGGGCAAAGTCGGGGTTCACCCTTGGCATGATCCCAGTCTGTTACACGGAATCTTTGTATTATTGCAATAGATAAGCAATAATCTCAATACATAATTTAGTACGCCCAGACATTTCCAAAACTAAAATGCATGCAGCAGGGGGTGCGCTGGTTTTCACATGGCTGCAGAGCGGACAGAGTATAAAAGAAAGACAGAGAGAGACTCTGGAAATTGATAATACAAAGGAAGAATTTAGAGTCTGCAGGAAAATAATTCCATATAGAACTTCCTTCACAACAAGCCTGAGCACACACCTGACAGAACCCGCTCCAAAACAGAGCAGATCATTACTGACAGCAGAAACCAGATCAGCTCCTCAAAGTCTTGGTTATTGTGAGCAGAGAGGACCAAGAGTTCATTTTGTGTTTCATGATTCTATTCAACTTAAATGACAACACAACAAAATTGTATATTGATGATTAAGTATTTTCCTAGTGGATCTGTCACAATAAAAATGAGATGGAATATGTGAATTTGATTGTTTTTTTTATAATTAACACTTTTTAGGCATTTTTCGAAAAAACAATATACTAAAAACATCACAACTTTTGCTGCAACTTCTCACAAAAGCTACTGCAGCATCATGCATTTTAGGCCGCAACAATCATAAAAATCTGCCGTGAAATCCTGGTGGGTCTGGCATTTTCATTGGAGTGGGTCTTTAACAGTGTCATGTTGACAGATGACACTGCATGTTCTGCAGATTACAAAATCAAGATCTTTTTCCGTTTTCTACCCGTCCCAGCTGCTCAGCCTCTGAAAAGCTCTGCTCCTTGGAGTGTTTTGATGAAGTGGATTTTTGATGGTGCTTTTGTGACTGAGTTCTCAGCTGTCCTCTCAAGACTGAAGCCTCATGCAGTCATAAGCTATCATTTTGTTAAATAAATACTTTTTGGAAATTCCAGGTTGACAAAACTTTAAAGAAGTACATGTCTTCTATATTGTTTTGAGTGGTACATGATACACTATCTATAAATTCCTGTAAGATCCTTCAATGAAAATTGTGTTTTGGGTGTTGTTATCATGTAACTGTGGACATTTTTCTCACAAAATATAAAGAAAAATAGGCTTAATATTGCATTTCTGATTGTTTCTTTGTTCAAATTGTCACAAATCAGGAGGACACTGAAGATAAAAGAGATTATAATGACAGATTTAGAATTAAAAGAACACTTTTCTGTTACCTATCAGAAGCTACCAACAGAAATAATAGATTTTGGTCTGGATGAGAGAAATTTCACTTTTGTTTTTGTCCAAAAGTACAAAAAAAAGCTCCCAATTTGTATAAACGAAATGCAATTTTGGGGCTTTTTTTCATCATCCGACGTCTACCTCTGAACTCATATCTCTGAGGAAAAATGTTCTTTTTTTAACATTCGGAGATGTAACTTTTCCTTTTGAAAACTTTGTGAGGTGGTGTGGGATCAATCCTCTTTGGTGAGATGGAGAGGACTGTTAAATATAGCAGAGACAGCGACCGCAGTCTGTCCACAAACAAGTCAATGTCCATTACAGTGAATCCTGTGGTGCATTTACAGCTTTGTCTTATGAGCATTGAGGTTGTATGTATATCAACGATCGGGGCTCATGGTGTAATAGTTCATGGTGTTGATCAAATATGTATGTTTTCTATAGCTTAGGAAAATATGGCTTCAGAACAGACATGCTCACAGACTACTTATGAATACGCCATTCTAAGACAGTCAGCAACTGGGATATTGATTCATTCCATGTGTGGCACGCAGACTAAGAGCTGTTGCTGTCTGGCACAAGGTTAAGTGCACATAAACTGATTTATAAAGTCTTTTATCCCTGTGTTCATAAATCTTCAGAGAAAGTCAGAGAAGGAATTAGATAACAATGGCTGATGATGGCTTTTTGCACTGCAGATATCAGTCTTTGTATTTAACTGAAAGTGTGACTGAAGGCTAATTTAGCAGAGCGCAATTGGCCTCAATGTAAAGGAAGCAACAGGCTTAACTCCAAAACAGGCTAAACAAATCTTCATACATGAGCTCCTGACGTTTTGACTCTGACTAGATTCATGCTGCTTCGAGGGGCTGTAAGTGTTTAGCCAACGGGCTATATGTGGCTCCTTCCACCCCGCCATTCTGGCTCTCTGGCTGAAAGAAAATCAAAATGTTTTTTAATCTTAAAAAGTATCACATTTTTCAGACTATAAGGCAAATCAAGCAAAACAATCAGGTACAGAGGAGATAACCAATAATAATTGATATAATAATATCAGATAAATCCAAAATGGCGGCCATTTGTAAAGATGGTGGCCATACACACAACTGTTACAAAAATTATCATCTCTATTTGCCCCATGTCAAAGACATAACCGTCACACAAAAAATGCAGTCTTTAGACATGAAGGGTACCAACAGTGTACTATTATACTGTATTAGGGCTAGGAATTGATTAAAAAAAACCCAACTAATTAATCGCAAATCTTGAAAAAATTAATCGCGATTAATCACATTTTTTTTGTATTAAAATATTTGCTAGCCACTATTATCTGCAAATATTCACAATATGTAATCACATGCAAAATTGTACATTGAAAACATTTATTTTAAACCCTTTGGAGCTAGGAGCTAAAAGCCTGTTTTTGTCAACTTTTGAATTTATTTCTATATTTGTAATTTGAAAGACTATACCGGCTTGCTTATTTGGTATTATTTTAATCAGCACCACCGTACCTCTGTAACATTACTGTTACTCAGCTGTCTGCTATTAGAAATCTGAAGAGGAAACCGATCATTATGTTATTTTTCAATGTGGACCTTGTCTACAAACAACGCGGATCTTTGTTCTCTAAAAATTGTGGAAAAATCGAATCAAAAGTCGACACCGCGGGAGGCAAGCAGTTCAGAAAATAGAGACACGCCTCCTTGAGCCAAACAGAACACCTGAGATCCAGTTGGATCAAACTTCTCAATTTTTTGGGTTTCCACAGCAAAAATAAATCTGATTTTTCCTAGAAGTATTTTTCAGTTTTTGCTATGATTTTATGTCTAGTGTTATAAATGCAAAATAAAAAAATGATTAAATAAAAGTAGTGTCACATAGATGTGGTTATGGTCATTCAAATGATACCAAATAAGTGAGCAGGTAGTCTTTCATATAGAAAATACAGAGCTACATTTCAAGAAGACAAAAATAGTGGCTTTAAGGGTCCTAATTAGGCCCAAAGTTTCAAAGGGGTAAAAATAAATATTTTAAATGTACAATTATGCATGTGATTTCATATTGTGATTATTTGCAGATAATAAGTGGTTGGCGAATACTGTGATTGAAAAAAAAAAATATATATATATATTTGAAATGATAAATAACCTGTTCATTTTTTTTCCTTTTTATTGCTGACATTACGGTCCACTTTCCAAATCTAAATTCCTCCCATCTCCTTACCCCTACATGTAGCCCTACAAATGGAGAGTTACAGAAAACATACATAACAACAGTGGTTTTATAACTTTAAAAAGGTCATGCTAAGACAAGAAGCCATTATTTACATTTAAATGTAAATTTCGACATGAAGAAAAGCACGTCTCCTCCGCGGCACAGCACAACGCGGAACCTTCGTGAGGGGAGGGGTCTGTTTCCCTCCACTTAAAGGGTTTTCCTTTAAAAACTATTTCGGACAACACTTCCAATACAAACAGCCCCACAAATGGAGGGTTAGGCAGAAGGGAAGAATTCAGATTGTACAGTAAGATGAGCCTGCATTTCGCTGCATTGAGATGACCCTTTTCTTTTTTTTTTAAAGGAAAAAGTAAAAAACAATAAGATATTTCACATATTTAAAAAATGGCAATTTTTCTGTTTATGTATATATGCCAAAAACAATCTTTTCATATTGATCACAATAGTAAGAAGAACATAAACAAAAAGCAGTGTGTTGATTCTCCAAAGGCTGAAGGAAGACTTGGTGGAGGTTTGGTCATTGAGAAATCAACCCGAATCGCTGTTTTAAGCGTTGAAGGTTGCAGACTTTTGATTCAGCCTGATCTGCATCGGACATGACTTTGGAAAGAGCTTGCAGACCATCGATGCTGGATTGTTCATGCAATTAGCATCCAGTCTGTGCTCCGCAGTGGGCTTGCTTTGTGTTTCCACATCTTTTGTTCCATGTGTTCGTGTTGAATTCAGCCGGGAGATTTCAGCGTGAAATGAAGCCGATCATCATGCGTGAACAATTACAAACACTGGTTCATTGACTACTCTGGAAATTATTGACTTTAGCTCTGATGATAACAAATAACTAAATATTCTGCTGCCAGATTTGAAGGTGCTCACTTATCAACAGGATTATAAGTAATTATATCACAAAATAAACGTGTTTGCAGAAGAAAAATACAGCTGATAGATTTAATTTCACAGCTTCAACCTATGTGGATAGCTACAATATTGTGAGTCAGATCTATTTTCTATGTGAAAGTAATGCAAGTATTAGAGCAGCAGTTTCATTATAAAACAATGATCTGGTCATATATGATCACATAGACTCACATAAACAACAAATAATCCATAACTGCAGATTTTAATGACTTTTTTTTAATATACTGATTAAAGTAAATAATTATAGGAAGTAAATAAAAGATGTATTTTTTATATATCGCTGGAGCAAAAAAGTATTTTTTAATTCCCTATTTTGCAATTAGTTGCCCCTCAAAATATGAAAGATGTATTTCAGGTTCATCAAAGATAAATTTCCAAGATGAGAACATTTTAAACATCTTGGAATTGAATGACCAAATCTGTGAAGGCCAGGATAATTACTTATTTGTAGGAGATAAATACCTATTTGGATTATGCAATATGTACAATTATTAAACAAAATAAATTAAAAATTATTTTAAGAGGTGCAAAATGTTTTTAGGTTAAACAGTTTTATTTCGGGAGAGATCCAGTCCATTTTCTGCTCGGTTGATTTTCAGTGTGGTTGAAAGTGACTTTCACATGGGTCTCTGCAGGCTGCAAACCGCAGCAGAGAACACATCCAGATATAGTTTTATCATCAGTGGACCACACCTTCCTGCATGAAGAGAGGACCTTAAAATACTAGGATGGATAAATTATACTGTCTATGCTTATACTCTTATCAGCTGCTTCTCCACTAATAAAGGAACAAACTCCACAAAAGGAAGGGAGCAGACTACGGTGGCCCTGAAGAGCAAATCACATCCATGCAAAAACAAAACAACAAAAAATATTAATAAACATTACACTTAAGAAGTCAAAACAATGGATGGATGGATGGATGGATGGATGGATGGATGGATGGATGGATGGATGGATGGATGGATGGATGGATTGATATACAGAAGAACAGATGGATAGATGGACGGACAGATGGATGGACAGATGTATGGATAGATGGATGGATGTACGGCTAGATGGACAAATGGATTGACGGAAGGATTGATGAATGGATGGATAGATGGATGGATGGACGGATGAACGGATGGACAGAGATGGATGAAAGATGGAAAGATGGATGGATGGAATGGCGGATATGAACGGATGGACAGAAGGATGGATGGAAAGATGGATGAACAGATGGATGGATGTACGGCTAGATGGACAAATGGATTGACGGAAGGATTGATGAATGGATGGATAGATGGATGGATGGAAAGATGGATGAATGGATGGATGGATGGACGGATGAACGGATGGACAGAAGGATGGATGGAAAGATGGATGAATGGATGGATGGATGGACGGATGAACGGATGGACAGAAGGATGGATGGAAAGATGGATGAATGGATGGATGGATGGACGGATGAACGGATGGACAGAAGGATGGATGGATGTTTAGATATGTGGGCGTATGTATGTATAGACAGATGGATGGGTAGGTGAATGGATGGATGGATGTCTAGATAGACAGACGGATGTATGGATAGGCAGATGGATGGATGGATGGATGGATGCACGGCCAGATGTATGAATGGGCAGAAAGATGGAGTGATTGATGGATGGATGGATGGATGGACTGACAAACGAACATATGGACAAATGGATGAATGGATTGATGGATAAAGACAGATATACAGACAGACGGATGGATGGATGGATGGATGGATGGATGGATGGATGGATGGATGGATGGATGGATGGACAAACCGGACGGATTGATGAATAAACGATGGATGTATGGATGAATGGATGGATGGATCAATGAATAGACGGATGGATGGATGGATGGATCAATGAATAGACGGATGGATGGATGGATGGATGGATGGATCGATGAATAGACAGATGGACGGATGGATGGATGGATGGATTAATGGATGGATGGATGGATGGATGGATGGATGAATGGATGGATGGATGGATTAATGGATGGATGGATGGATCGATGGATTAATGGATGGATGGATGGATGGATGGATCAATGAATAGACAGATGGATAAATAGACGGATGGATGGATGGATGGATCAATGAATAGACAGATGGATGGATGGATGGATGGATAAACAGATGAACAGACAAGTAGATATCTAGTCTTATCTCTGTTGGTGGTTCCTATTCCATCATTTGTGATCATTGTTTCTTGAAATGTAGAACCACCATGAAAACGAGATGGGTCTAGTCTAGGGGTCTGTCCTCCCACTCTAGTTTAAGTTGTAAATAAATAAATAAAATATAATAATCTAAAACAGAAAATTGTTGGTTCTGCAGAAAACCACATACAAAAAATATGATAAAATAAAATTATACATTTTTAGAAAATTACTAATTGAAATTTTAAAATTCAAACGAGTTCAAAGATGGTTTGGTAACAGGATTTGCTCTCCAGATTCACCGCAGCAGACCGTCTGATCAGCATTTGTCATCAGCCCTAAATGCAAACATCCACATAATAATCTGTCACCTGGAGGGAGGTGCAGTGAAGTTTGAACTTTCCAAATGGCAGAGGTGAACAAAGCAGGGCACAATCTGGGTTTTAATAGGTGTTCAACTTTGAAGCTCTTTCTCTCTCAAAACCCACAATTATTGCAGCGTATAATCACAGAGTCCGCCGTGGGAAGCAGGGGGGTGAACTCCATGGGGCTTTCTTGCTTCAGCGTTTGTTTGTTTACTTTTCCACTTATTTTCCACACAGCCAATAGAAAACCTCTAATTAGATCTTGGAGGGGGAAAAGTGCAGGATCTCCGTCCGCCAACTGTGACTGTTTTTTTTTTTTTTTTTTTTTTAACCAACTCAATTGCGATTTATAATTTATGTGTGCTTCATTATTCATGGAATTTGAGATGTTTGTCAGTATACAGTTGTGTTTATTTATTTATTTATTTATGTGGCGGGCTTTGATTCCATAAAATATGTCTGAGTTTGGGAGAGGGAAAGGGAGCGTTCGAAAATAAACTTTTTGCTTTTCAGACGACTTTGCGATGAGTTAAAAACATGGCGTTCTTCACCAGTTCCTTCTGACGATGACAATACATCATGATTTGACTAAATATTTGAACTTAGACATCTCTTGTTTAGTGATATGATCTCATGCACATCTGACACAACAGACGGATAAACATTACATCTGAGGAAACATGATTGTCACAAAGAAAGCAGCAAAAAAACAACTTAAATAGCTGCACTATTCAAGTAAATGTTTCCTGAATGATTGTCAGCTTCTCATATTTCTGTTCTTTTTTGACATCATTGGTGTATTTCTGTGAGTTTTTTTTTTCTTGTTCGTAGTTCTTTCCTGGCAGAACTAAGCATTGAGGTCAGGACTTTGATTAGACCATTCAACAAACTTGATTCTTTTCATTCTTGTAGATGTTCAGATATAGATTTCTGCTATTTTTAGGCTTACGCTAAACTGCAGCTTTTATAATAACAAAGAAGTGTGTGGAGGTTCCCATACTTTGCTGTTTTGAATGTGTTCATGGGAGATTTTCATGCAATTCAGTTTGATTTTCTGATTCTTCAGGTTTATTTTTATTAATAGTGAGCATTGAAGGTCTCGTCTGCTGACCTGAACTCGTTCAGAAAAGCACCAAATTTCTTCAAAGATGCGCTACTATTGGGTAGCGACAGTTGACTGTAAACACCGTTTGGTAAAAGCACATTCAAGAACCTGCGACTCGTGTATCACAAAAGAAATACATGCATTATAGATTATTTTCACTGAGTTTATTTTCTGATCCTGATGGAAGTTTTATTTTGGAAAACTGCTGGATTCTGTTCACATGTGACTTATAGTGGCTATCTGCATGGCTAGCTGGATGGCTAAACTAGCCAAAAGCTAAATCGCCAAAAAAAAGAAAAAAAAAACAATAAAAGGGATTTGTAAAGTTTCTTCAGGGAGAAAAGAGACATTGAGTAAACCTGAGAAGAGCCTTCGACTTTAAAAACCTTTCAAAACCAGGAGTCTTTAGCACAGAAAATATTTCTTTGTGTTGAAAAAAAACCCAATAAATCAGAATTTGATCAAACTTTACAAAATAATCGAAGCCTGGATTGAGTTTTAAAATCATGTAATGTTTTGTTTATGGGATTTTTTCATAACTGAAATAACTTCTACAAATCAAAAATTTTGTTTATGTAAATGAATATTCAAATGTAAAAAAAAAAAAAAATATCTACTGATATTTTTAGACTTTTTTTTGACTGAATTTCTTAGCATTTTATTTTGAGAACCGATTTTAAGAACCAGAAGCTTAAAAATGCCAAACCTCAGCCCTGTTTACACCGGTCTGTGAAAAGATTGTTTGAATTAAACCGGTCCGTGGCCTGAAAAAGATTGGGGACCACTGATGTAGAGGGCTCTAAGATGAGTTTAATATGTATATTTCCTATGATTGTATAAGAAGGAGGAACCTTAGTTAGCTCTATTTTCATCAAAGCAATAATGTTAGTGAGACACGGGTTCCCAGAGTCCAAATCAAACAACTGATGAATGGACATACAACTATTAGCCTCAACAACAGCTTGACTCTGTAGCAGTTCAGCTGGGAGTCAGAAAGAAAAGGATGAGATTTGTTTTCACATTAGAAGGTGATGGAGAGAAGCTCCAGAGCTGGAGGGTGCAAACATTTGCCTTGGAATTTGTGTTTGTCTGGTTTGTCTTACAGTTTGATGTGTGGGATAGTAAACTGTTGTCGCAGCGCTGAAAGTGAGGCTTTCGTGCAGGAGTGAGCGGCCGGTGCGTGCTGTCGGCTGCATGCTGAGCACAGACGTGGCCTTCGCTGCCGGGATCCGCCGTGCTTTGATCATGTTCAAGTTTGATTCTGTGTGGTCTCTTAAAGCCAGTGATATGGTCATGAAGTTTCAGGGGTGATTCTGAGGTAGCTGAAGGCCTCAGTATGAAAAATGCACTCAGATTTATTTGAATCTTAGTTTGCTTCTGTCAGCTATTTGAAAAAAAGATTCATTTTCTTTGAACCCATTCAAAGTGAGCATAGTTAGTGGCATTGTTGAATCAATAAAGGACTGCTTGACCTTGGGAGGTTTTTCTGTCACATTAAGTCTGGAACCGACACAGGCTTGTTGGAAATTTTGAGTTAATGTTTCGTTCAATAAAAAATTTTGCCTCATGAGACTTTTTTTTTTAGCCAAAAGATGAAATCAGGTTTGCTCATCATAGAAGTCTTGAGTTTGTTCAGATTTACCCCTTCTTACAACTCCAGTGTTTACATTCTCTCCAACACATTAACTCTTCAACTGTTGACGTAATTAACTAAAACATTTTCATCCCAACTCGTCACATATTGACATTTTATTTTGTCACTTTTTGACGTTTTGGGTGTCCCTAACTTGGCTGTTTGTAAAATCAAGGGTCAGCAACCCTCGGGATGTGCCCTGGTCCTCGGTACGCGTCCAGTACCGGTACCCTAGCCTAAACCCGATTATGGTTGTGTCTGATACTGGTTCGGGTCCAGCACCACATCGGGTTAGAGTACCGGGTTTAGGTACTACTAAAACGACGACTTGGGGACACACAAAAGGTCAAAAGTCCTTAACCAAACGTCAATATGTGACGATTTGGGAGTGAGAAAGTGTTAAATTAACACAATTCCAATGGATTCTGAAGCAGAACAAGGCAGCCTTATGCTGGTGAGCAACACTCTGACATTAGTTTGCACCATTATCCAACACTTATAATCCTTCCAAGCTGACATGAAGAGCCACTTTTCTCAGTGTCAGAATCCGATCATATACAATGATCAAACGGTATGTCACAAAACGTGAGTTACTTATATGTTGCCGTTGATATGTCAGATGCTGACGGGTTAAAAACAGAATCCCCAAGTGTTTCCATTTATCTGTAGTTAATAATTCTCTCTACACAGGACAATGGTCTCTGTGACACCTCTGCCTTACATATGAGAAGACTGTTTATCCTCGTTTTTTGTAACCTTTAATGTGTGCTGATGCAGCTGCAACATGCTAGACATCACGCGCCAAGCGGAAGTCACAGAGGGCTCAACCGTGACCTCAAAAACAGGCCTTGCAGCAGGTGTCTGAGGGAGGGTTAGCCCATCTTTTAAGTGGGATGAAATAAATGTTTCATGAATATCTTTCTCCCAGCACAGTTGAAAGAGAATGGAGCTATAGGTCAATGATACTAAGAGATCCGGCTGTGACCAGAGACCGCGTGAGGGACAGTGATAAAACTGCCCACATGTTGCAGGTTTGCTTAAAGACGAACACACAACGAACCATAGATTATGGCAGGGACGGTAACGTCTTTGTTTTTATTATTTTCAATAAATATTTTACATTTTAGCAACCTCTGCAAGAAGAAAAAGAGTTTTCACTAAAATGTTACATTAATGAGGCAACGATGTCATTTGAAAATTGCTTTAAAGATCTAAAAGAACATTATGTATTTTGGTTTCCATAAACACTTGTATTTTAAACATACTAACGGTGACCAATAGGTTTTATTACAATTATATTGAAAATGTTAGACTTTTTGGATTTATATTTTACTGTAAAGTAAATGAATAAACTAATTCCCTTTGCTTGACAGGATTCAGAAGAAATTGTTAAAGTTTCATTGAAATGATAATCTCAAAGACTGTAGTCTTCATTAGAATAACCATTTTGAAGCATATATTTTATGGTCCAGGCCTTTTTTCTTTAAGAATTAAATATTTGTGCAGTTTAACGTAGATGTATAATATATTTTTTCTCCACAGTGTGATAATAAACACGCCTCTTTGACAGTCTGCCATTTTACCAGTGGGATCATTTCACTACGGTGGCCAACATGGCTCACATAAATGCAAAAGACACGACAAAAGCCTAATGCACGGCGACAAAAACCGAAACATGACAACAAAAGCCGAAGCACGACGACAAACGCTGAAGCATGACGATAAAAGCTGAATAACGGCGACAAATGCTGAAGCACGAAGCCAAAAGTTGGAGCACAACGCCAAAAGCTGAATAACGGAAACAAAAGCCGAAGCACAGCGACAAAAGCCGAAGCACGGCAACAAAAGCCAAAGCACGACAACAAATACTGAAGCACGATGACAAAAGCAGAAGCACAACGACAAATCCAAAGAACGGTGACAAAAGCCATAGCATGACGACAAATGCTGAATGACGGCGACAAACGCTGAAGCACAACGACAAAAGCTGAAGCACAATGACAAAAGCTGAATAACGGCGACAAAAGCTGAAGTACGGTGGCAAATGTCAAAACACAACAGCAAAAGGACAAAAGCTACAACTAGACGGTAGTCTTTAACAATGTATGAATAAAAGACACTTCTAAGTTTCATTCACTTTCAAGCATCTGGCGCTTCCTAAAACTTTGAGCATTAACCTGAGAGGGGATAAAAAACATAAACTAGGGGGATATTTCTGTTTTTTGTCTTGGTTTGAAGTAAAAATATCATAACCATGGAGCTGGAGTACAGCTGGCTATGATAGTTTATTTTTGCTTTATTTTATTTATCCCCTTTTAGTTATTGCTCAAAGTTTCAAGCTATTTAAGAATAGCTTGAAACTGATTTTTTTTGCATGTGTGTAAACATTTATCACAATTGATGCTATTTTTGCGATACTTAAAATAAATTTACAATTTATTGTACAGTCCTAGAGTCCTCCATCATCACAAAAATCCCACAAGAACTTGTTACAAAAAGAAAAAACAAAAAACTACCGTGCAATCCTAGTGGGTCTTTAAACAACAAATCAAGTCCAGCTAATTACCTTAAAGTTGAATATGTTCAGATAAAATAAAAAGATAAATACATTTTTAAAAAGTAAAATAAAATCCATGGATAAAGGCGATATGAGACATCAGGGAGAGTAATCCATTTTGAGCTTCGGGAGCATTACTCTGTAATAAAATATATTTTATTTGCTCTATAAGCATTGAAGAAAATGTAAAGAAAAAGCCCTTGAAAAATGTTCCAATTTCCACAACCCAATTATTGTAACTCCTCTTTAAATAGACTGTCCTGATTAATTTACAGTAAAACGGTATATGATGCTGTAAGCACATCAGACTGCATTTCATATATTCCTTTAGGAGTCTGCATGGCCTTGAGTGATGCTAAAGCTGCTTGAGGGAGAAGCTATTTTAATGGCTGACTGAAGGTGAACCCGACCTCTCATGTGGCTTGCAAAGATGCTAACACACCTTCCAGTTTAGTATGAGCACACACAGCAGGTTCAGTGTCTCTGTGGGGTCATTACACCGAGGAGACGAGTCAGGCTGCTCCTGCTAATAATGGTTTATGTAATAAAAATCATACACTCCACTCATCCTCAGTATATTTACATGAGTCTGTTCCGTCCACAGATATTGTGTTTAAATCAATTCCGTCATAAAGTGGAAAGCAAGTTCAGGAAAATCACCTGTACTAAAATGCGTCCAGCAGGTGCGTTTTGAATGGAAGTGCAGACAAAGCAACAGTACAACTGCTGTGTCTTTGAAGGAAAAGGAAAAAAAAAAAGAAACCAGTTTTAGCACGAACACGAAAAAACGTGGCATTTTGAAAATAGGCAGTAAATAAGAAAGAGAAAAGCATGCTGGGATGCAGCAGGTGTGAAAAAATGGCCATTTGTCAGTTTGTAAAAGGTCACAGCTGAGCCGCAAAAACATTGTAATTGTGTGCATTTAGGATACTGGAGCAAATACCGGTTCAAACGAAGGCAATGGAATATTAATGAAGTTCCATGCTTATTATCTCAGCTGCAAACAGCCAAATATCAACACCGGTGCCATCATAATTGAGACAGCGTGACACAGAAACAGCAGGAATGATGTCAAAGACTAAAACCTCCCTGCAGGCCCTGCTCTGTGTACATTACAAACACTCTGTTGAACATATCAACTGACCGGTTCACGACTTCTGAAGGACATGAAGAACTTGTACAGGTCTTGTGGAAACAGATTTAGTTTTTGTACTTCCTGACAGCTCGCTCTGCTTTGGGAGTTTTATTAGGGACCATGTATATTGATGGACAAATATTCAGACTCATAGATGTAAATGTACTAGATTATAGCAACCATGCTGATTTACATCTGTAGTCCCTGGCAGGTACACAGAGAGATCAGGAAAGCACAGTACAATAAACCTCCCACACACACAGTAGCTGCGTTTCCATTACACTTTTGCGCAAAACTTTATCGACATTTCTAGAATTTCGATAAAACACTGTTTCGAAAAAAAACAGCGTTTCCATTAAACCATGATTATGCGAAAAACTCGAAGTAATTCCCGCGGTAAGTCATTAAAAAAACATGTCGACGGAAAAACTATTTTGATGTGCAGTAGATTCATTCACATTTCTGCCACGGCGCTAGCTCTCATCCTTCCATTCAGAGAAGACGTCTACGTCTGATCCGAGCCTCGGAGCGGCAGGCTCCTTAAACTTGGGAGCGATGTAGAGTCAAACATTTTTGGGAAATCGTGGTTGAAGAATTCACCGAAGAGCTGTGGATTCAGCATTTTCGCATGACACGCTCAACTTTTGATGAGCTGTGCGACGCTGTGGGACCTCTCGTGGCGCCCGCTGTGCAGTGCCCAAGGCAGCCAGTTGCTGTGAAAAAGCTTTTCCTGCTTCCTGTCCGAAACGTCATATCAGTTTATGGTCACGTGACTCGTTTGTTTCGAAAAAAGTGTTTCCATTACAGTTTTTCGAAAAACTACTGTTTCGATACGGCCCAAATACCACCTCCTCTAAGCGCAAAAACTTTATTTCGAAAAAGGCGAGTTTTTTCGAAATTGTAGTGTTTCCATTAGGAGAATTTAATATCGAAATTCCGTTTTTCGAAATTTCAGAGTTAATGGAAACACGACTAGTGATGCACGTCACAAAACAATATATTAGTAAAAGATATGAGATTAGCATATAAAGTCACAAAAGAGACATGATTTAGCATTAGCATTAGAAAAATTAGCATTTTTTTGCACATAAATTAATATTTTGTCACTACAAATTATCATTATGTTTGCATAAATAATCACTTTGTGTGTATAAATAAGAATTTTGTGTACCCAAATTAATTATTTTTTTGGTTAATAGTAGGCACTACAGATATTTGGATTATATAAATTCACTTCTTCCCACTCCTTTTAAAGCAATAAATCAAACTTTGCTTGACTTTAGTAGATAATTACAAAATTTAATGAAATAAATGTAACATGAGTGTGACTTTGTTTTTGTTTATTTGTTTTCTATTTTCTAATTAATGCATTTCATTATTTCTGTAATGAGTTTTTAAAAATGTGTGTTTTGTCCTGTATTTTTTCACAATCTGTGCTTTAAATAAACCAAATAAATCAACCAATCTACTAACCAATTGCTCTATATTAAAATACAAATTTTTTGTGCTGATTTGTGGCCAAAAGAATATCAATAAGTGTGCACAAGATGCTAATATGTCCCCTACAAAATTTCAGTTTGTGCCTACAAAATACCAAGAAAATGCTCATTTGTGATCACTAATACTAATACAATACACATTTGTAGCCACAAAATACCTATACTTTTTAACAATTAATTAATTAATAAATAATAATAATAATAATAATAATAATAATAATAATAATATAATAATAATAATAATAATAATAATAATAATAATAATAATAATAATAATACAATGAATACTAATATAATAAGTTATTATAAAATTACTTATTATTATTAATTAATGACCACAGCTTATTCATTTGAGGGAACAATGTATTTGTTGCCATGTCATGTCCAAAGCTCTTTAGGAGAAGGTCTCGTCACACTCAAGACCTAAGATTAGCACTTTTTTTTTTTGTGAAAGATTTTTGACAAAGAATATTAATTGCAGTAACTAAAAGCAGTTAATGATTTCCTTTTATAGCCTCAAATGTAGCTCATGGCTCTGAAGAGAATAATTCATATTATCTTGTATTTCATTGCATGAAATACTTTGTTTTTCTATTACGAAAGGAACCAAATGCCTTTTTTGTCTACAAATGTATCTATTTTGTGTTACACCCAGAAAAAAAACCCTTACATTTAATATTTAAAAGTATTAAGATTGTGCAGAAAAAAATGAACCGATCCACTTTTACTACAGGAAGACAGAAGAGCCCCAGGAGACAATGTCTTCCAATTAAGAGGCTATTTGCAACAGAGTGTAATAACACCATACATTTCAGGACTTTGTGCTTTTTAATTGGAGAAGGTATATAAATCTTTTACCCAATCACCGCTAACATAATTAAGACAATATACTAATGTCATCCCTATGTAGGAGATGACATTTGAGCTGCTAGATCAGAAAGACTGTGTTTGACAACCCATGGCTAATTACAACTCATTACTGACTTAGATTCATTTGAGGTATATTTGATTAATTTTAGATGCCCTTTCTAATCGCAGCCACAAAAAAAAAAAAAAAAAAAAATCTTTTCTTGTTCTCCCTAATTGAGCGCTCTGGGTTTGTTTATGGTCGAAATCAAAAGAGCAGCAACCCTTCTGATTTCCAGCATCCAACACAATACGTTGGACTTCTGGAGCACATTTTGTTCTTTTTTTTTTTTTTTTTATGCAAATGGTAAGACTGCAATATGTACAGAGACTGATGATGTCACATTAACTTAACACTTTTGCTGGGTAATTTCTACCTGATATAATGCACCCCAAAATAGTATTTTTCATAAAAATTGATCAAAGTACAACATTACATAATAAATTAGAGTCGCTTTCTTTTATTTTCAACTGTGGTTTATGTAAAAAATGGAAAAAATAAGCATAGGAAGATAATAAAAACATGCTGGAAAAGGACAGTAAACTTAGGAATTTAAGTTATTTAAAGAAAATGATACTGGAAACTTAGTTTTTGGTCCACTAATTCCTTGGACATGTATGACTTTCCCCAGGGACCCATGACACTCAGAAAAATGCAACATATTGCAAATCATGTAAAGACTTTTGCTCAGGTGAAAATCACCCGGCGATAGTGCTCTAGGGTTAAGTAGCAACCGAGTCATGAAGTTAAAAAAGTAAAGCAACCAAACCAACTGAATTAAACAATCAGTTAAATGTAAAGACAGTGAAAGTGAGTTAAGATTGAAAGGTGGATTTGGTGCATCTGTGATTCTGCTGGTCTGTTGTGGTGAAGAGAGAGCTGAGCCAGAAAGTAAAGCTCTCAATTTACTGGTCGATCTTGGCTCTAGTCACCTCTGGTTATGAGCTCTGGGTCGTGACCAAAAGTACACGCCATTTAGATGACCTCTCCTCTGACGGGTGGCTGGTCACTCCCTCAGAGATAGGGTGAGAAGTTCGGTCCCCTGGAGAGAGCTCGGAGTAGAGCCACAGCTCCACCAGTTCAAGAGGAGCCAGTTGAGGTGACTCATGTCCAGATGCTTCCTGGATGCCTACCTGGAGAGTTGTTTCACTCATGTCCCACTAGACAGATGCCATGGGGAAAACCCAAGAGAGACTATGTCTCTCAACTGGTCTTGGGACACCTCAGGGTCCTCCCAGAGGAGATGGAGGAAGTGACCTGGGAGAAGGACGTCTTTGCTTGGTTTGCTGCTCCATGACCTGGTTCTGGATGAGTGGAAGAATTAGATGGATGGGCAAACTTGATGGTGAGTTTGACTGAGTTGTTTTTGAACGCATCATTTTCTTAGATGCGTCTGGGTCTGAGATTTGTTGTAGAGCAGAGGTCGACTCTTCATCCATCTTTGTTCATTAATAAACTGAAGACATTGACTGTCAAATGATTATTTTTGTTTATCACAAGTTATAACCAGTAGCTGCAAACATAGTGGAAATGGAAATGTGAAAAGTGACAGTGGTTGCTTCAGAAGCTCTCATGTGGTTGAGGACACGGCCTTAAAGCATATCAGAAGTGAATTTTTAAGACTTTGTCCTCAGTTTTTAGCTCACAGCGTGTCTGACTATATACTGATGACAGGCTGAGGTTCATGTCTGTGTTGCATCAGGGCTGCTCACCTGTCAACCTTACTACTAAGAAACCCTACAAAGATACTGTTGTTTTCAAGGAAACAAATATGTTCAGCCCTCTCTGTGCGGATGACAAGCTTTCTTGTGCCTTAAGTAGCAGATGTGTTCCACAAGCCGACAAGCTCACAGCTTCCTTTCTCATTAATGCTGTGAAAGGAGTGTTGTTTTTCTCCGCCGTTAGTCTTGTACATTAAATGTTTTGACCATGTGGGGTCTCACTGCTGACGTTCTGTTTAGTTCCACAAAAACATGTGGATTTGCACATACTGACAGCAACAGATCACCCCTGAGCACTGTTTGAATGGTGGAAAAGCAGCTTGTGTTTCATCTGGGCTGATGTTCAGGTGGGAAGGTGGAAGGACCTTCATAAAACCGGAGGTGCTTTCAAGCGAAGGGGAGGAACACTTTGTTCTTGGACACAGGTTGGATTTATTCAGAGTGTTGATCGTTTCTGAATCTCAAAAGACAACCTATGATGCAGTTTTATTATCCAGTGAATACACCAGTGCCCATATGCTTGGCCTCAACATTACATGAAATTCCTCTTCGACATTTGCAACACATTCTCATCCCCAAGTCGTCACATATTGACATGTGGTGAAGAACCCTGAGAGACTCAACTCATCCTTTTTTGACATACTGGCTGTTCCAATTAAATCAGGGGTCTGGTCATTTGGTTGGACGTGGTATTTGACGCTGGTACTGGCACTCTAACCAGGTACCCTAGCCCAGTCCATGTCCAAAACCAGTACCGATCTGCATCCAGTACTGGGTCAGGGTACCAGTCCAGTCCACATCCCAGAACAAATTTGCGGTCTGAATGTTGGGGAGCCTTGATTTAGCTGGAATAGCAGACACGTCAAAAAACGACGAGTCTGGGACACCCGAAACGTCAATTTTTGACGCAGACGGCCCTTAATCATGTGTCAAAATGTGACGACTTGGGAATGAGAATGTGTTGTCATTTGGTCATATAGCTGCAGGAAACATAGAATGTCACAGCTGTAATGAATAAAAGCTCCTCCATGGACCAAAACACAACTATTACTATTGCAAAGAAAGTAATTAGATTACATTTCAAATCAAAGTACTGTTACCCACATCATTTTTTTTTGTCATCCCTCTTAATATAAAACAGAACAATTATCAGTCTTGAACAATATAAACCGTTTAGTGCCGGACTTTTGGTTTCAGTGTTTACATTCTTTTGACTTCCGCTACTCTTTAACTGATTACTTCATTCTGGAGCGCAGTAAGCAGCTTAAACAGGTGTTTACACAATCAATCAGCTGAAATTGCAGAAAACAAGCGACCATGATGAAATGCTTTATGTTAGTAACGTGAGACGATCGGAGCAAAGCCGATACAAAAAGATACTTTTAACATTGATCACGTAAAAGGTCGAAGACGTCAAAGCAGTTTGTCATTTAGGTGTTGGTGGTGATTTCTCCAGTGATTATGGGTTAGTGGGTTGAGGTTTTCTAACTTTAATGAATTTTGCTTATTAAAGTTGCAATATTTTCTTATGAGTTCTTTGATGTGAAGCAGACAGGCCTCCTGTAGTTTTAGTCTGGTCTGTGGATGATCTCACTCCATCTTCTGAACCTAAAACTAAAAAAGGGAAAGCATTTCTTGAGTCCACGTTTACAGAGCCGTGTCAGTGTTGGTTCTATCATAACTGTCAGGCTGAGTCTCAGTTTCATCCTTTTTCAGTCTTTTACCCTGAAGGATTTTTAATATTGAGTTCAGTTGCTGCTTGAGTTCGGAGCCACTGCAGTGACTTTCTCTGCATCGTACCTTTACAGTGATGGGAGTATCGACACAAAGGTTGTGTAATACAGATACCAGTACATCAATAATGTTGATGTTGACTACTCTATTGAAGTATCATTTACTGATTATTAAATGAGAAAATTAGCCAGTCGTTGGGCAGAGGTAGGGTGATTGACCTTTGATCGACTCATCTGTCCTTGAGCAAGACGTTGAACCCCACATTACTCCTTATGGTTATAGGTTGGTTGCGCATGTTTTCGGCTGCAGTTTGTGAATGGGACTGTCAAGCATTTTGGGCCTTCCAAGAAGCGCTATATTTGTCATTTACCATTTTGGTGAGTTACTCCAGTTTTTTTTTCCAAAAGACACCCCAACCCAATGAACTGCTTCATTAGTCCAAAGGAGCCAGGAGTTGTGTGTGCTACACCTGGTTGCAGAAGCACTGCGGAACGGAGACCGCTTTAGCGCTCTTTTTAACCTATGGTTTAGTTCACACCAGATGCGAAGCACCGTGGACCTCCGTGGTCCGCCTTGGTCCTTCGCGGTCCTCCGTAGTCGTACTTGGTCCTCCGTGGTCCTCTGCAGTCCTCCTTGGTTCTCCTTGGTCCTCCGTGGTCGTCCTTGTTCCTCTGTGGTCCTCTGCAGTCCTCCTTGGTTCTCCTTGGTCCTCCGTGGTCGTCCTTGGTCCTCCGTGGTCCTCCTTGGTCCTTCGCGATCCTCTGTGGTCATACTTGGTCCTCCGTGGTCCTCTGCAGTCCTCCTTGGTTCTCCTTGGTCCTCCGTGGTCGTCCTTGGTCCTCCGTGGTCCTCCTTGGTCCTTCGCGGTCCTCCGTAGTCGTACTTGGTCCTCCGTGGTCGTCCTTGTTCCTCTGTGGTCCTCTGCAGTCCTCCTTGGTTCTCCTTGGTCCTCCGCGGTCCCCTTGGTCCTCCGTGGTCGTCCTTGGTCCTCCGTGGTCGTCCTTGGTCTTCCACGGCCAGCTTTCACAGTGCAGCAATCGTTTTGGCGTCTGGTTTATGTTTTGCATGACACACAATAAAGTGGGCTGACCACGGATCAGGGGATTTTGGTTTTGGGTGTCTGATGATGACAATCAAAAGGTCTAAATAACCACAGCTGAGCAGAAGCACCTGTCAACCACCGCAGAAAAATACGTGTCTAGTGTGAACTGGAGGCTAAGCGGTTATCGCAGCACACCTTGGTCCGGTGTGGACCAGGCGTTACCCTAAGCCACCACACAGTCCTGCATGAGTAGGTAATTTTGGAAAGAATGGTTCTCTATTAAAGTTGTTATCTCTGCAGTTTTGTCATGGTAATTGTTTTCAGGATAACAAATAATATAAAGAAAAAAAAATAATCACCAATGACAATTTACGAGCAATTGGTACTGAATATTATATATATAATATTATATTTGCTATCACTACTTTAAAGTTATCTTTTTAGTGTTTCTTCTTTTTTTTTCTCCCTTACTGGTAATATTGTATGTGGGTTTGTATCTGAGCAACTGTCAACCTTTAATTGAAACAATGAAACAAGCTATAAAAGGAAAAATAAAGAAATCGATCAACTTGTTACTCTGTAAAAACCAGTAAAACACAATATCTGTGGCAGTGATCAGGATCACGTCTGTCCTTAGCGTGTCTTTGCTCCTAAAAGACCGAAATTCCATGTGTCCTTTTGTCTCTGTCTCCCGCATCACTGCAAATGATAAATGACCTTTTTAAGCATGAACACTAAACACAATTAGCAAGCTTGAGTAGGTTTAGACTCCGAGAAAGCATTCATGACACATCACTGTAAGCTCCTGTCAAGAGAGATTTCGCTCACATCAGTGGTTTTGGCCGTTTGGCTCCTTAGCAGATGGTTGATGTAAGCAAATCATCTTGAGGCTACTATGAAATAAATAAAATAAAACACATTTTAAATGCCACTACATTCAAAATGACTCCATACTGCCCAGGAGCCTTCCAAACTTTTTCTAGTGCGTTTGCAGTTTGTCCTCCATCTTCTTTATTTTTGGTCAAAATGGCAAATAATCTTAAGTGATGATGTTTTTCTTAGTGACAGGTGCATTTCTGCCCATTCAGATCAAGAGCAGACCTTGCCAGACCGTGGCCATGCACGCAGCTTGACAGATGAGAGGAGTTTGACCGCCACATACAGAGTTCTCTAGTTTATCACAGGGGTTAGTTTCTAAAAATAACCTGCATAGGTGAAATCTGCAAAGTGGGATTACAGATGTTTTAAGGCTGTAAAAATCCTCTCACACTTTTTCTTGTTTAAGCTCTCAAAACTTTGAAAAATAAGTCCAGGATTAAAAATGAAATCCAGGACTTGATCACAATTGAAGATTTATGTTGGTCCGGCAATTTGAACGCAGAAACACGGAACGGAGGAGATTGATTGATAAGGTTTACATGCATTCGGAATCCAGAGAAAATGTTCCTGTCTCTAGCTTTGACCAGACCTTAGTATGACCTGAACACACAAACAACAAACATAGAAATGTTCAGATGTGGCAGAGCTGTGTGTTTATAGGTAGAGGATTTTTCTTCCAGAGAGGAGGCATTTTCCTGACCAGTGCTGCTCGGTTTCTTTTGAGAGGGACTGAAAGTGTGGACTCAGGGGAGGAGATGAGTCTTCAGTGATCACGGTGGCTTTCCTGATAATGTTCAGACACTGGCATTCTTGGTGAGCCTGTAATTTAGTTGGCTTGTTTGATGGTGCAGGCTATTTGTGGTTTGTGACTAACAGTAACAAAATGGTATTAGGGTGTTCAAAGAGTGTGTGCAGGAAATGAGGGATGTGCAAACGTGTGCTTCGATATGTCACGTTACAAGTCCTTGCTTGAGAATATCTTTTGTCTTTTCATTTGGCACTCACAGTCTGTTTTTGAGGGGGTTAGCGCACGGCTGTGGATGCTTCCCTGCTGCCGCTCCCACAGGGAAGCTCCTTGGTTTTTGTCATTTTCAGCTCCAGATTGTGGTTATATCTTGTTGTGACCAGGGTGCTGACTGATTCCTGCTATAAAGACAGATAATAAATTGAAATTCCACCTTTTTTTTTTTTTCTTTTTTGCAAAATAAAAGGAAGATTTAAAGTAAAATATATAACAGGACGCTGGTGATGGCACCGTTTAATTTCTGCATTTTCTACACTATGTATTATGTTATATGTACGACGCTATACTAAACGTTAGCCGCGTTAGCTGTGTTAGCATATTCACAATAGCTGCAACTCTAAACCTTGTTAGCAACACATAAAACAACAGACAGATACTACTAAAATAAACATTAAAAAGTATCGTCTGTTTTCATCTGGTGTTTTTATGTTTTTTATCTACATTTTTTATCTGGAATTAATTTAATATTTTAGCCGTGTTTTTTAATTTTTCTTGAACTTTTAATGTGCGGCGCCTTGTTTGACTGAGGTCATTGTAAGGCGCCATATAAATAGAATAAACTGAAACATCACTGTGACCACGCTAACTCTCAACCTTGTTGGTAACACTTAAAAATAAAAACATTCCAACTTCGCTATAAGTTAGCCCGGCTAGTGTATTATCTTCTAACCACCAACCTTATTATCAACATGTAAAAATACATTAGTTTGGTTTGATTTAGTTATTTATGTTAGCCATGTTAGCCACATTAGCGTAGTTTCCTGTAACCACAAACCTTGTTTGCACTGTAAAAAAACCAGACCCATCAAGCATTACTGTGACCTCGCCGACTTCCAACCTTGTTAAAAATGTAAAAAAAATGATAGCATGTTAGGCGCGTTAGCATACTAACAATAGCACCCAAATGTGTTTGCTCCTCTTAAAAGTAACAGGGTGCTGTGTGCCTCTGAAAATTGCTTCAACATCAGTAAGCACAACCAGAATGAATCCATTTATTAAGGTTTTTAAGTAGGGCAAGAGTCGGTATCGAGTGTGAGAACTGTGAGTTTATAAAGATGTTCATTTAGTCAGCAATGTATGCTTTTATTGATCGAGCGTTAGCATTAGCCATCCTATGGGAAATTCCATTAAATGATAGCATCAAGCTAGCGGACTTTAGCTTGATGTGCTGAATCGATCTATATTTTAATAAATTGATTATTGATCTATTAAGCTTAGATCGATTCTGATCGATTAATTGATTTTATCAACCCGGCCCTACCTTTACACGCAGAGATTACAATACCTAAAATAATCATAAATGAATGATTTGCAGAAACTGATCAAAAACAAAGTGATATCAGATCCTAGATGATTTGGATTTTTTTAATTGCCTCAAACTAATGATTTAAAATGTCCATGCTCACAAGCACCAACAAAACCATTCTGTATAACATTTGACTTTGAGATTCAGAAACAGAATAAAAATAACCTAAAACCCTGTTATCACTGCTTATTTTGACCTAATCTTTTGAAGTGACATTAAAAGGAGCGTGAAGAAAGTGACCTTTTCTGAGTACCCTGAAGACGCCACATTCACCCTGGAGTCGCCTTTTTCCTTCAACGGCGTCCTCTGCGCCACAATGTAAAGCACTTGCTGTTCACACACTTTCTGCATAGGAAGTAACACACATTTTTACATGTCACTTAACTACCTTTTTGTCATAACCTGAAAAAAACAAACAAAAAACTGCAAATATTTTTAAATAAATTAATCAAAATCAGTTTGTATGTGGAAGCAGTGCAGCTTGTGAGGCTTTTTTACATCAGGAGTAATAAAGAAAGATAATGTTGACGGTATGGCTGTGTGCTTTGCTGGAATCCCCTTAATTAAATAAAGGAGGAGCTGACAGGCAATTACCCTGTGTGAAAAGTGATAATAAAACAATACGAGGATAAATTTGAGGTAGGTATTGAAGCTTCTGAAAAAAAAAGAAAAAAATCCACCAGGAAAGCAGGGGCGAATGGAGATTGAGGGCTCACTGCATGCGTTAACATCCAGCCGGATGATTAATATCTTGATAATGTGGGCCGCCTGCTCTCCTCACTCAGATATTGTGCTGACAGAAGGAAGACGTGTGTGCCAGTTAAAGCAGTTTGAACTTATCCGGTGACAAAGCAATATTTTATATTATTTATCTTGCTTCTCCTGCTATTAATTGCTGCTATTCATTATTTCCGTGACAGGACAATCCGCGCCTTATGTTGATATGTGGGGAAACGGGTTATAAAGTGTGGGGGAATGTTCCCAGCCCGACATTTCCATTCATTGTAAAAAAAAAAAAAAAAAAAAAATCCCATCACAGCGAAGCTGATAGAGAGAAGAGGAAAGCAGATGGAGTGAAAACATGTTTCACGTCTTCTTGTATTGATTTAAGAATAATTGGTTGTATTCAAGCAGATCTTCATCTAAGTAAGATGCTAGCTGACATGCGACGCTCCAAGGGGATTAAATGATTTGAGTCTACAGCGATCTGCATCATAGTGGGATGTATTTCAAGAGACATTTCACGGGTGTCTGTTAGCATTTCTTTAAGCAAGTCTGGGCTTGTCTGACCAGGATTCACATTGAGCAGTGACCCGACTTAATGCACAGCCTGCTGGTTGATACTTTCTATTTATGCTTCTCTGAGTGTGGAAAGGAAAAAGCTTTGAGGTCTTTATTTAAAAATCTGTTATACATTCAGGAGAAAAAACAGGGGCGGAGCTGCAGGGGGAACCAATTTTTGAGTCACTATTAGTCTCATTATGGACAAAAATCAGAACAGGCACAAATTTTTAAATGTAATAAAAACAACAAAAACTGTAAAATTGTATTTTTGATATTTTCATTTGCTATGGCCTTCTCCCAATGTTTAAGCTCCGCCCCTGACTAAAGCTGATCCAGATGTGAGTAAACTGAAAAAAAACATCTATCTAGTTCAGCTGTTGTTTGCTTCGTTATGTCACTAAAACTCAACACTCGTTACTTTGTCATTAAACAGTGATGTATGTGAAAATAATCAATGCTTAGCACTTACAAAAGGATGAACTGTTAGCAGAACCTCTTGTCAGGGATCAAACCGTGTTTACGGATGTTGCTTTTTTTTTTTTTCCTCCGCTTCCTTTGACAGAAAGAACAAAATAATGAGTTCCAGAGGATGAGACTTTTTGGCAGAGCTGACGAGATCTCCTCACATAGAAATGACGACTTGGCAGCACTTCTCAGTGTAGCTGCATTAAAGGAAAGCGAGGGAACGAGAGGAGCAACGTGACCTGCTGCTGTGTCATTTAGACCAGCCGCCACTCAGCTTTTGTTTGTTTCAAAGGTCTGAAAGCCGCGGATTCGTGTTTATTTGGCCTTCATAGGAATCGGCAACAAGATAACCGCAAACGAAGCTATCAGGGTTTAATAAATGTATTATTTTTTATTCTTTCAAACCAAATTACTGACTGTTTAAATCAAAATAGAAAATCAGGAAGCAGAAAGTAGATTAGCTGCACTCTGTGCAAACTTAAGCCTGGCTTCCACTAAGTGGTTTGTTTCATAGCGCATGCGTGGTGTAGCCCGCTAGCGTGTCATTGTAATATGACGACTAGAAAAGCAACAACAATGGAGGTCACCCAGCAGCTCGTCTTTTTCTTGCTTTTCCTTATGTACATCGTGTATAACAGGAATTTATTGTTGTTTGAAAGAAGATTGTGGGCGGCTAAGAAGAGGAAAACAGAAACGCTAGCTTAGCGCTATATTGGTGCTTTCCAGTGTCGTCATCACTTTCTGCCAATCAACTGGTGGCAACAGCGGCTCTACCCCAACCGTCCTGTTTTATTCTTCTATGGACCTACAATAGATGGAGACCCACAAGAAGTAAAAGTCGGAACTGTTTAATGGGTCCATTTAACAATGGAGACGCTCAAAATACCGGATCGAACCGGACTGCGCAGTGGAAACGAGGATTTAGAGCCCCATCTGTGTTAAAGGGGCCATACCATTAAAAACACATTTTTTTAGCTTTTAAGTGTATTATACTGTTCATCCCTCACTGTAAATAACCCCAAAACAGTATTTTGATCCGTTCTTGCATTTCTGGGTATTCCTCTAAAAACCTGCACTCTCAACATCAGCCCGTCCCATACCCAGTGAGTGAGAGAGCCTCTTTCAGGAAGAGTCAGCTCTGCCAGCACCACCCCCAGTCTAACACCAACACCCAATTTCTCCATTGAGCAAGCAGTGATCAGCAAAAAACATTCATTTTACATTAACAATACCGTATGTCCTCCAATTGTGTCCTGTCTGCAATAAATTCCAGCTGTCAAGGCTCCTTTTAAGACACTACCTCACCCACCCCGGTTGGCTAAAGTCGTGCAGTCGCCCTACCGCTGCACCACAACCGCCCCGTGTTAAGTTTTCCCAGGGGTCTTTGATTATGGTTCCATAGATTTTGGCCATAATCCAAAAATCTGTGTTTCTCTTGGACATATTTTCTGCAGAGCAGCAGTAGTTTTTTTAGAAATTCACCTCTGAGTTGTGGCTGGAACTGTTGGCACTGAGTAAGGCCATCCCCCTTCCCATCATCATCTGTTTACCTGATGTACCACTAGCTTATGGTCCCTTTCAACCCCAACCCAATGGTGAGCAATATTACAGCTATCCAGTTCATTTTTGTGCCAGACGGGGAAAACAAAGACGTTCATGGATTTATTTGTCTAGCAGTGGATGAATGTAGTGGAACAAGGAGCTTAAAACCTGATGTACTAATTACATCTAAAAGCTTTTAACATTTTTGTCTACTCATGATTTATAGCAGTTTGAGTAAAACTTAATTTTCCTTATAAATATCTTCCAGCATGAGAAATATGTCACAAAAAACACTCATTGTATAGGTTGTCCTGTCAGATGACGGATTTACATTGTTTTATTGTATTGTCTTTGCCTTTATATGACTTTAAAAACGGACTAATATCTCGACAGTGATTGTTCTTTGGTTTAGGTGTGCAGCATTGTGTCGGTGTCTGCAGCCTCGTTTGTCTGTCTGTGGAAGCTGGCCTTGCACCAAATGTAGGTTAGCCTCACAAATGTCAGCCTGTATTTATATAAGAACTGTTGTGGAGTTCTCTGTTTAGTTTGCTGGAATTGCGTTTTTAATCCAGTGTGTGTGAACCGGATTTCTGAGGAACTCGGCGTGGGTTTGAAGATAAGTGAGGGAAATCAAACACTGCAGGTAAAATTTACAGGGAGAGACACACTGACATTTCAACAGAAGCACTAGAAATAGTTTAATTTAACACAGGGGTGTTCAAACTTTTTGAAAAGGGGGCCAGATTTGGTGAAGGGAAGCCTGACATTTTAAAACTATTTGTATTACTATGTGGTACATGTTTCATTTTTTTCACATTTTGTTTACAGTTTTGCAGGAAATATTGTGAATTTCTAATTTAAAGAATAGGAATAAAATAAAGAAAAAGTCAGGAAAAAAAACTCATCAATTTTAAATCATATGTTACATATTATTCACTATTGAATGCTGAAATTTAAAATTAGCGTGTTCACAAAACCTGTAACTGGCCGTCTTGTTTGAAACATGTAAAAAAACAGACAAACTCAGCTTAAACTACAGTAACTCCAAACGTTGTTAGTAACAAAAAAAAAAAAAAACATTGTTTGGAACTATAAAAAAACAAGACTTTCATTTTGATAGAGCATCCTGTACCTCTCAAGATCTCTCTGTGAGATCAGTAAACACAACCAAGATGTATCCATGTGTAAGGCGCTCTGTATTATGAGAGATCCTGTTGTATTTAAAAAAAAAAAAAAAGCCTTTTAAATTTGCCTAATAGTGCAGAAATTATTGTCATTTAGCCAATCACAATAACAAAATTAAATACACAGTTCTTAGAATTTTATTGTAAATTAATGTTATTAATTTTACAACAGGAGCCAGTGTACCAGGGAAAATTGAAACCTTGGCCCACGTGCTGGACTTAAGTTTTAAAATGTAAGTTACCTGTTTTAGGGGGGAATTAAAAATCTAAATGAGGGATCAGGAACCTTAAAATTATCTCCAAGACTTTTGTCAGACTCTCATGACTGCTCTTCCGAGTTTGTTGTTCATTCCTAACTCGTCACATAATGACGTTTGATCAAGGACCTCTCTGCGTCCCTTTTGGACATTTTGGGTGTCCCTAACCCGATACTGGGATCCGAAGCAGGACCAGATGCAAACCATATAAGACAAGCTGAGATTGAGAAAGCGTTATTTGAAAAGAAGAGCTCTGCTTGCCCCCACTCCAACTGCCTCCCACCCTACCTACCATGGGAGGACGTGGTGCGGAGTGGCTCACCACTGACTGCAGGTCCATTGGTTTGGTTCCCACCGTGGCCGTTCATGTGCAAGAGTGTCCTCGGGCATGGCACTGAACTACTCAGTGTTTCTGGTGGTTATAGTCTGGCGCCAGTGTTCAGGAATGGAGCCGCCATCAGGGTGTGAATGTGTGTGTCAATGGGACTGTGGCTGTAAACTGCATTGGAACTTAAAGCAAAGTAGGAAAACGTTATAAGTAGATAATATTTACCTTTTTACATGGATATTCCCTCAACTGATTTTCTCTTTTGAATTATGGACAATTTGCTTGAGCATCCTCTGCGTTTTAAGAAAACCAAACTACTAGAACTCTTAACCTGATAAACCAGGCTTCTATCTTCTACTGAATTTCTGAACAACATGTTTAGTTTAAATGTTGCTCAGAGAACTAAGTCAGTAAAGGACACAACCTAAGCAGCAGACATTGTACTACAAAGACAGACAAGGACATCTTTGATGCTGACTTGATGGCAGTTCAATCATTTTATGTTGATTTGCATGCACCAGTGAATGGAAGAGGCCGACTTGTTCATGAAATGTTCAGCTTGTAAAAAAACTGTCATGAGAAAGATTCTTACAAACCAAACATGGTGTACACTTTTTGTTTAGAATAAACAAAAGCTCATCGCAACAGATTCTGCAGACACACATCTGTTAAGATGAAAAGCAGAAGATTTCTTCTTGTAATGTCAGAGACAGATGCAGTGATGCCCTGCCAGGACCCATGAAGCTGTGGCCCACAGACTCTAGGCAATTAAACAAAGCACAAAGCAATTACAGGTTTTATCACTGCTGTATTTCTGTGTTCCCACTGATTATCTGTAAGTCTGCCCGCATACCGGATGTGAGGAAATGATCACGTTCAAATAGCATGTACAGAATAGTGTTGATCTGACTGTGCTGTCTTTTGCTTTTAGATATTTTGAGGGTTTTGTCAGCAAATAATCAGCATTATCAAGTACCTTGCCCATAGATAAGAAAGTGGCCAGTCACAGGTTTGATTCCGCCTCTGCTCACTCCTAAGTGTTGAATCGTCCTTGGGTAAGACACCAAACCCCATATTGCTCCCTGTGGCCTGGTTAGTCCCTCACATGGCAGCCTTGCTGTCACTTGTAAATAAATGTGTGTGTGAAGAGGGGAAGGGAGCGTGATACATAAAGTCCTTTAGTCCTGGAAGGAGCCAAACAGTGCATTCCATTCACCCTATTTATTGAACAGTCTTTTTAATGTACCTGCTGCACATTTTCCTTCTCTCATTTATGATCTACCTTTACCAGTTTTGTAGGACATCAAGAGGATGCAAACTTCTCTGATCATTTTTGATCTGTAATTGTAAATCATCGTTAAAAGTGTTCCCAGTGATATTTTAATTAGGACTGTGTGGTTTTTAGTCAAAATTTACACAAAAAAATCAATTTTCTAGAGCATATTTTCTGTAAAGTTCCAGCGATACATTAAAAATTGGCTTCTGAGTTGCAGGCGGGACTATTTGGTATAGAGTAAGCCGACCCCTTCCCTTCCAACACATTCTCACTCCCAAATTGTCACATATTGATGTTTGGTTAAGGACCTCTCCGTGTCACTCTTTGACATTTTGAGTGCCCCTAACTTGTTGTTTTTTTGACGTGCTGGCTGTTCCCATTAAATCACGGGTCCCCCGAAACTGGTCTAGTACCGCAACACGGAGTACAATGGTACCCAAACCCAGTCCTGGTATTCTAAATAGACGTGAACTGGTACCAGTTGTGTTACCGGGCGCAAACCAGACGCGGTACTGGAGACAAACAGGTACTGAGTCAGGGTAAGGGTATCAGTTTTTGGTTAGGGTTTTGGACACATCTTGAGGACCAGTCCACATCCGGTACCACGTCCTAAGGGTTGTGGACCATTGATTTTATGGGTTTTACATCCATCATTTGTTTACACACTCTCTCCCACTGGCTTACAGCCCTTCACACCCTCAACCTTCACATTAGTGGTGCAACAAACATGAAGAGCACTGTGGGAGCCATCCAGCCATATAGTTTTGATCTAGACTCCAGCTCAGATGAGAAAAACAAAGACGTACATGGATGCATCTAAATGGAGCAGAGCAGGGCGCTTATGGCTCCCCCAGTGTATTTTCTATGTAACAAATACAATCTTTTATCTGGTCCTGATTGACAATTTTAATAAAGAAATACTCAGAAATTCTTCTTTTATTTCAACCATCATCAGACAACTGCCCCAAGAACATGCTAAAATACCAAAAACACTCATTGAAGTGGGTCTCCCCACCAAGAGGGAAATTGTTCCATCCTGCGTTCAGACCCAAACAACGATTTCTCCCCAATTATCTAAAAAGCCATCATGTGTACATGTATGTGCAGTTTAGGCTCGCCGGTGATCCTCTCTGGAAGATGCAGAGTAGGAGGAGCATTTGAAAAGGGGGTGGGGAGTGTGTGTGTGTGTGTGTGTGGGGGGGGGGGGGGGGGTGCATGCTGCTGTGCTTCGGACAGAAACATTGCAAAAGGCTTGTTAATGTTGCAGAGGATGAGTCAGAGAGCAATTCCCACAACAGAAACCTCTCCATTCCAAGTCCAGTCTGTTTTCATCCTGTCATCTTATCTTTAGGACGAGTTTATTTGAAGAGAAAAAACAACAGATATAGGTTTCTCCGTGGCCTCGTCTTGACTTTTTCCTCTTTCTTAAATCACCTGTAAACTCCGACATAAAGGCAGTCACCCAAAAGACGTGCTGACGCTTTGGATCATAAATCCTGTTTTTACTTGAGTTCTCAAATATCAAACGTTGCTGATCATGGTGCTGACGTTCCTTTGATGCCCTCATTCAGCGACGTCTGAGATGAAAGTCCCCATCAACAGATTTGAATTTCAGCCTGATTGGAAGGCAGTGTTTAGAGCACAACAAAAAACTTGATCATCTGTTTAGCCCAGAGCGCTAACTCTTACTGAAGCATGAACTGTGTTCAGAACAGAGGCAACGCTTCATTAAGCCAACAGTTCGGATTCAGGGCAACATACTTTCTTATGCTTTAATATTCTCCATCATACATGAAGGCAGAAAAAAGTTAGAATACTTCTGAAATTCTGGAGCTTTTTTTGTCTTTTTGCAACTTGTTTTTTTCTTTTTCTCTGAATATATCAGTGCTTCACTTTTTTGTTTCACTTAATCTGAATTTTTCTCTACAAGGGACATTTTAAATACAAAGCAACCAATGAAATGAAACAAAAGGAGCATCTAAACATTTCTTTACAAACTCCAGATTGTGTGAGAGTCTGAAAGCTGCTCACTATGGTGCATAGCAACAGCAACTCTGGCTTTTAAAGCACATCAAGAAACTAAAGTAAAACCTCTGAAGTAGCCTTTGTTAAAATGGGAATATTTAGATTTTAATTAGGCACGATTCTCTGCAGACCAAAACGGTTGCTTTTTCCATATTTCAAGACACAAAAAAGCCACAATGAAACCTCAGACAGAAAGATGGATTGATAGTTTAAAAAAAAAATGATAGTGAAAGATATATTTAGAGATATTTAGGAGTGGACCTGTCTGATCAGTGTCTCATCACTTTACCTCAAAGAGTTATTTGCTTTGGGACTTCTTTGTTGTCCCTTCAGAGCAATGTCACACAGAAGATTGCCTCCCGCTGTGAAGTCCAAATGCTAGGAGATGAGGAAGAAGGAAGTGACAGGAGTGTTGGCCTAAATTGCTATCGATTCACTTGTTTGAACCTTTTTCTCTAAAAGGTTAAGAGTCTGGGCGGTGGTGGGGCTGAGGTTCCAAAGCAGGGACTGTAACCCCGTCTTGATTCAAGTGTGTTTGTTTCACTCGAGCGTTCTTCTTTGGTGGGAATTTCAAAAGCCACAGATTTATTGAGGTTTTCTTTCAAAATGGTCATAAAGCAGGCCGTTCTCCATGTCCAACACCGTCACATTACCCAGCAGTAGGGCTGTGGATCGTTGCTCAGGTGGTAATCCGATTCAATTCACGAATCAAGCTCAAAGATTCACGAATGGAACCACGATTCTTACTCTTTAATATAATGTTTATTACTATGTGAGTGTCTATTTACTGGATTATTATTTATACCTTTATCTAGAACAGGAGATCAGAATCAACAAAACTGATGGAAAAAAAACACAAAGATTCAGATAGAAAGAGATGCTGTTTGTCTATTTTAAACTTTTTTTTTCTTTTGTCAATGTATTGGTTAAATAACATAAAAATGACAAAAATCACTGATGTTTTGGATAATTTAAAAGCAAAACCTGAAAATTCTCTCCCCCATTTTGTATCCTCAAAGTTTTATGTTCTAAGCTTCACATGTTGGTACAGAGCGTCTATGAAAAAAGGCGTTTTTTCCGCGGCAGAATCGGCTGATTCACGTTGATTACATCTGCTTTTCAGCGGATAATGCTCCGGTGTTAAAGCTATTTATTTTTTTTAGAAGTTTTTTCAGAGAACGGAACTTCAGTCTCGGTTTCTGAACGGAAAAAAGCTCTCACTAGTTTTACTTTGAAAACCGGAAGTTCACCGTCACGAAGATGTTTACTTCCAGTGGCGGAACGGCGGCTCTTTCGGCTTTGTTTTAGTTCGTAAGCTTACAATACAACATTAATCTGCATTTCAGCGCAAAAATATATCGTCCTTGATCATATTTTGATATTATTTTACTACAATTAACTATATTTACGAAGTTTGCGAATCAGCGATCTTTGACGTTGCGAATATTCGTACTCGTAATTTCGGAACCAGATCGCGAGTACTCGAGCACCCGGATACTCGTTACAGCCCTACCCAGCAGCACTTGTAACAGAGCAGGACTCTTTGTGTCTATACCGTCTACAAATATGACCATTTTCCACATGGTCTAAAATAAATAGAAATGATTGCTTTTAAAAATAAAGAAATTTTTTTAGGAAAACGCAAAGTTTCTGTACTGTAATGGATATTTGCGTGTGATTCGTGGGGGTTTGCTAATCAATTAACTAATTCTGAACTCAAGAATTTTAGACTTAATTTTTTTTTTGCTGTCATTAAATCTCAGAATGGTCTGGTTCCACCATAGTCATGAGTATGGCGTTTATTTTCAAGGTGAAGCTCCACGCAGAAATAAGACATCTGCACGTGCGGAGCAAACATTCCTCGCGCACAATTCAGACCCCATGAGCGCTTTCTGCACCTGCGCGCTTGTGTTTAATCCTCCGCAAGTGAAACAGACTGTCTACAATCTGTCTGTTAGCTAACTGATAGACATCTATTAGCAATCAGTGGGTTCTGAATATGACTCGATGAATGTAAAATTGCAGTATTTATTTTATAACTAGTAAATGTCTACACAAGTACTCTATTAAAGAGCCTTTAAATATAAAAAACAACCACAGTTTTAGAGCCTTAAAAGTACCTGAAAAAAGAGTTATTTATTTTTTTTAATGGATATTTATTTGACAAAGTGCTCCTGAAAGACAGCAGAAAGGCTCCCTGTATGTGTGGAATAGAGTAGCTTTTCTGGAGCTTATTTACCATGTTTTTGTGGTGCTGCAGTGTCTTTTATCCCCTGTTTAATAACAGCATGAAAGTAAGCCAGAAAGAGCTGTGGTCATACGCTACGCCACAAAAATTCGAACTCATTTCACCCTTTCAGGCACATCTTTCTGTCTCGTTGCTTTGGCTAAATCAAGGGCATTTCAAAAAATTACAAATATTTCACACTCATGTCTGTGGAAGTTCTATCAACTGCATATTTGCATTTCTTAAACTAGGCGAGCTCAATGCATTATGCAATGCTTTCAATAAACTGCATAAATCCTGTGACTGGTTACATATTTTGCAATCTGACATTTTACGGTCTGGTTTATGTGGATGTTTGGTTCAGTCGGAAAAACAACATATTTCTGAACAGTTTTAGGATGAAAGCTTAAAATTGGACCACATTTTTTTTTTCTTTTACATCTTTTAAACCTGTGTGCAGAGGAGGGGACCTTTTTCAATCTGAAGCTTGGGTAAATCTTCACCCCGCTCTGGGTTTTCCCTAAAGGGCACGAGTGAATTTCTTCAGTGAGCAATCCAGATTCAGTAGCGCCGCGCGCCGCAGTCTGCCCGTCCGCGGGCCTCCTCTTGACTTTCTCAACCCATTTAAGTGGAAGACTACAGGAAAAAAAAGTATCTCAAAGGACAATACCGATCGGGTTGTACTCTCTTCCTTCAAAAAGTCAAGCAAGTTATTTCAAGTCCACTGGATCCCAAACTGAAAGTACAGGCAGAGATGGCTTTCAGTACTTTGAACTTTAGATGTAGCCTTTGCATTTAATAAACTCTGTTCTGCACATTTGCTCTGTGAGGCCTGTTGAAAAAACATTGGAATGAGAGGAAGTTCCATTAAATATGTCATCTTCCAATCAATCATTATCTTAGAAATACACGATTGCATTACAGTAGACTTTGAATGTTTACTCATGGATGGATGGTTTGTTGATGCCTTCAGGCATGTGGATGTTAGTACTACATTTAATTAAAAAGGATGGATATTTACAATCAGTATCATAAAGGCCCAGTGCAAGTATAAACAAAGAAAGCCCGACCCCACTTCCCGTCACCAGTCTACATCAGGGGTGTCAAACTCCTTCTGGTTTAGGGGCCACATTCAACCCGTCTGATCTCAAGGGAGCATAATATCAAAATAACCTTTGGTCAGCTTGTCTGTTGCTTTGTTTTTGTTTTGTCCATTTTTCTCAGCACTCCACGTTAATCTGTCTTCTTTTTGAGAACGACATTTTGGTAATTTTAATGTCACATCTGATCAATTTTTTAGCAACTTAAGGCTGGCAGGGAAGTAAACTGCATCTTACCCAGCCGTGGCTAGCTCCGAAGATATCCTGTTTATGTCTTGATTTTCTTGTTATCCAGGTTTTCCTTTTCCCCCTAGTGGTGTAGTTGCTCATTGCAGCCATTTCTCTAAATAATCATAACTCGCTACAGGATTGGGCTGAAAAACTTTTTTTTTCCCCAATATCTATATACTTATTCTCTTTGCAACTGAGTCGGATCAAACCATTTGGCGGGCCGTATCCGGCCCGCGGGCCGTATGTCTGACACTTCTGCTCTACATGATCTCCCACTAGCTTACAGCCCCTCACGACCCCAACCTGACAATACCAGTGCAACGAAAATGGTGAGAGTTATCAGAACTATCTAGTTTTGATCCAGATTCCTGTTCAGACGAGGAAAACAAAGACGTTCATGAATCTATTTGTCGGGAAGTGGATGCATCAGGATGGAGTGGAGCAGAGAGCTTGTGACCCGCCCAGCGCTGCCTTTCAAAAGCATTTTTATTGTCTCTTCGTGATTAATAACAATTTGAATGAAGAAATACTCGAAAATGAAATTTTAAGCATAATTTTCTTCATGCATGTCTTCCATAATGAGTAAAAAAAACCCACCAAAAGCAGCATTGTCATCAAATAGGCACTTTCGGGAAAGTATTTCTAAAACGGCCCCCCAGCAGTCTAAGCCCACAGTGGCAATCCTGACGGCATGCTACAGAGTCACCAATGCCAACTTTAACTATAGGCTTTAAATAAAAAAAGGAAAGTACTGGGTCTGGCCTCACAGACTGAGATGGTGTCTGCCACTCAAACTGAAATAGGGAAGTGGTTTCACAGAGGAGAAGCCCCGATGTCTGTGCTGCAGACTGGATTCCAACATCTTTAGGGGAACACTGAAAAAATCTATAAACTGATCAAATACAAAAATGCAGTTTCAGGGAAAAAAAAATCTATAGAGTCTGCTGATACTTTGGGAAAATAGAAAACATCACAAACCAGTTGCAGACATTCTCAGCCCATCATGGCAGCTGCAGCAGAGTTCACCTGAGCAAAACACAATAAGATGCTCCAAGATGAAAATAATGGAATCCTTCAGAATCTGCACTGCTTACTGAAAACAAACAAACAAACAGACTTTTTATTACTAGAAAGATCATTTCTATTGATGTTGTCACTCGCTTGAAGGGCCTACACAGCGCTGTGCTGCTCCTGTGACATTCTTAGAAAACAAGGACAATGAAAATGGACAAGAGATGTGGCAAAAGAGGGGCATCTTTGGTTAGACCGCTACCCCAGTGACCCGGTCTCGAATGAGCGGAAAAAGATGGATGGATAGATGTTGCTAAAGACTAGACAGAAACCTGAATTTGATTTTTTTTGGGGTTAATTGAAGCTGTTTTTTGAATTGTTTTGTATCAGCGTGTTTGTTATTTTAAGTGGCACCTTGACCCGGTCTAGTTGGACTGAAAACTGTACTTTATTGGTTGGTAGACCAGGTAAAGTTGTTTAGATGACAACATTGTAACCCGTGTCATTGTTCTTTTGCTTTCACACATGCGGTAAAGTCCTATTTGATTTGTCGAAAAAAGACAATTTAACATGTCCATCCGGATAGGGTTTAAGTTAAGTGAGTTAATAAATCATGATTTTTTTTACCGAGCACTTTTTCATTATAATTATCGTTCTTTGATAAATACATTCTGCTCAAATTGTCTTTTTAATAAGAATATTTTGATATATTTTCCTGCAGTAACAAATGAAGTTGATTACTACTTGATATTTTTTTAATTTTTTTATGAGAATATTTAAATTACTGTTGATGATTAATATAAATGATTTGTCAAAGGATGTTTTTGAAATTCTATTACATCACTGATATTATTGATCTTTTATTGCCTGAAACTATATTTATATTTGATTTTAAGTCCTGAACCAGATTGATAATTCATGTAGAGAAAATGGTATGGTCGAGTCGGGGTGGGATTATATAAGTTCGCTTCCTTCCACCCCCTTTCAAGCGATCTATTTGTGATTTATTATGTGAAGTTATTCCATGTATTATAACCTGATTGCTTGAAATAAACCATTTCATTCATTCATTCATTCATTCAGTTTTGTTATTGGTCCGTCTTTCTTGCTATGCTTACAATGAGGCCACTGTCTCCCGTTTGTTGGGGCTTCTTCTACCATTATTCGTATATGTACTATATACATAATATATATATATATATATATATATATATATATATATATGGATAGATGTTGCAAAAGACTAGACAGAAACCTGAATTTGATATTTTTTGGGGTTAATTGAAGTTGTTTTTTGAATTGTTTCTATATATATACTGTACATATATATATATATATATATAATATATATATATATTTTAAATAGTTCGACACTGCTATATATAGCTTATTTACAATAATACCCTAAATGTTTTGACAGAGTATCATAAACGTCTTAAAATTGCTTCAATATCAGGAAGTACAACCAGAATGACTATCACAAGATACACTCATTTTTCTAAGACTTTTAAGTGCGACTTATAGTGCAGAATATACAGTATATGCATGTATGATGATGAGTAAAGTTAAGGAGTTAAGGCACCCACATACAGTTTGTATTTCATCATTAAAAAGAACTTGTTTGATTCAAAGACATAAATACATGGATGACAGCAACAAGACTGGAAAATTCAATACAAAAATAAAGAGTCTGAAGTCTTCATGTTCCTTCATCACATATTTGCTTCCTGCATGAATGATGATAGAAGGTTGTGCGTCAGGATCACAAAATGGCTTCACATTACATAAATGGAAATAACCCACTAATTCATTCAGGAAGACAACATCCAATGAAGGGTTGCAGCTGTTAGCCAGGTCAAAGCAGAGAGGACCACATCATCAGCAGGACAAACACACATTTCATCAGCAATGTGTCCTCAATTATTAGCAGAGGAGTGGGACTCAACTATTATTATTAAGCGGGCTTTATTACTGACAACGCGAGGAATCACATTCTCATTTCGTTCTAAAGTCGTTTGACCCAATTGTAGAACAGAAGCTTTATGTTCAGAGAACAGGTGCAAAAATGCAAGCGATTCTTCTCCCGCCTCTTTGGATCCAGTCATCACTTTTTCTCCAAATTTTTCCAGTTTTGTTCAGCAGGTTTTTAAATTTAGAGCTAAAACTCGTGACTATAACAAACTAAATATTACAGTTTTGAAAATAATCAATATATTTCATAATAAATTACTTTTTTTTTGCTTTCACAAAAATATCTTTTAGATCATTTTGACGGACTTTAAACTTAAAATGTGCATAGTTGAGGAAAGTCTGTGAACACTTTTTGATGATTTGGGTTTGAAATTAATGAATTGATTCATATGTGGTCAAACCAGATCGACCTGCTTTAAGTTGTTGTTCAAATCTAAATACAAAATTACTTCAAAATAGAATAAATCAAATATAATATGGGATTTTACTACAATGTAATATCCACATCGTCTGCTGGGAGGTAGCAAAATTGTCAACTTATGCCTGATTGTGGAGACATTGATAGAAAGACGTGAATAACATGTTTTGAAGGTCTAATTGTTTGTTTGTACACGTGTTTAAGTTACTCTTGATTATCTTGAAGAAATACAAGGAATCTGGAAAAAACTTGACTGTTTAGTACAAGGTATTTATCTCTGAGTCACATGGGTGGAAGTTTTGGATAAAGATGTTCAGGATCCATTTTAGGGCAGTGAATCGGATCCAATTTTGTTGTTTAAAAAAAAAATACCTACTATGAATTGTATAGCCAACCACAATGAGAGAACCAAAATACTGTTTAAGGAACAATTCCCAAACGTTTGTGATCATTTCAAAAATGGTCTTTCAAACCTGAAACTACAGGCTCGTTCTGCATGTGGGTGTGGCCAACCCCGTCATCATTATTCTTATGTTTGGTGTGAAGGAAATGATGAAAGGCGACACCTCTGATGCGGCCCAGTGTCTGGTATTGTTGTGACAGCGTTTGACAGAAGACATTTGTTATTATTTCAGACATTCTGACAACAGTGGAAGAGACGCAACAGTTGATGAAATAGGATTCAAACTCAGATGCTCTTGATCAAAAATTAAACCGCACAACAAATTGACTGTTGTTCTCGAGTGCCAGAAAACATCAGAGCAGGTGGTGGAGGTTGGGAAAAAAAAACACAGACATAAAAGCTATTTCTGACCAAAAAAAAAGTGCCTTAACGCGCAAACCTGAGCATGATGTTGTTGATCCTTCAGGGTTTAAGCTTTGAGCCTGCACACCCACATTCGAATTTTATCATGAAGATTGCACAAAAAAAACCCTCATCCAAAGAAACCTCTCGTTTATTCTATCTGCCATTTTCACTCAGATTAAAGGCAGAGCTAATCAAGTTGGTCAGATAAACACAAAGGTCAACAACTGGAATTAAACACCTGGAATGTCTTCTTAATGCAAACCCAAAGGACGTAGTTCTTTAACTGACCACTAGAGGCAGGTCTTAAAAGTAAGCAACTTTCCTACAAGGTTAAAAAGTCAAATTTTACACCGAAAATTACAGTTTTCACAAGCTGAAGAAAAATATAAAAGTATGCATTGAAGCATTTAATGCATGTTTCACATTTTGCACCTAAAAATTGATATGAATGTTCCAACTTACAATTATGTAAATGTCTTTAATATGTAGCATGTTAACATTTGGTGATAATATATGAATATAATTGAAACGCATAAGTATGATGAGATGTTTTAGACAGTTTGTGTGCAGATGAGCAGCGTGACACCATGGGGAATTTATTATTCAGATATCTGAGATTAAAGAAAAAAAAGTGGAAAGAAGTTTGATAACTTTACTAGTTAATAATTCATTCTGATAGAATTATTCTTCTCATTATAATGTCACAATCTGGAGAAACTTCATGTAAATTTAATTAGGGAACAGAAGACAACCAATTGCACTATTTAATGTCTGTCAGTGTTTATAAGATCTCCCTGTTATTTCTTTCTGTGGTTCAGTGTTAAATATGAATGAATTTGGTTCTTTGTTTTTCAGTCTCCAAGCATTTAGCAAACCGATTGTCAAATTAATACCCAATTAAATGTTAAATATTTAGTCAGCTTTAAATTATGTATTTTATGCTTGAAGTAGAACGCCATATAATCAGCAATGACCACAAAATTGAAAATATACCATTGTAACTGTGACTTTTCTTTTTTTTTTTTTTACAAATGTATTATTTCCTCGAGTCTTCTAATCCTTGCAGGGCAGTTTAAATGTGATCTGGTTTTATAGTTTGAGTCTTGCTTCAAAAATTGGCTGAGTCTTAAGAAAAAATGGTCTGATCCTGGTATCTTCCTTTAAGAAGTGTTTTTGTTGTTTTTTTTTTTTTGTTTCCCCCTTAAGGCTACGTGAGGCCTGTTCTCCTGCCAATCAAGAATCGTGATTGAATTAGTGCCAGATCTTCGAGCTAGTGCTTCTGCTGTGCTACAGACAGATTCAAAGTCGAGATTAAGCGAAGTGTGAAGTTCACCCCCTTCTCAGAACTCCTAACATGCATCCCCTTCTCTGAAACCCTCAAAGGCACCTCAGAGCAGAGCCTCTGACAGGCCCTGAATGGTCCACCCCGCGCTGAATGCAAACTAGTTACACACCTATCTTCTCCTCTCCCACTTCCTTGGAGACAATACAAAAAAAAAAAAAGAAATAATAAAGAAAATGTGTAAATGCTTTGTTAAATGGCTTTTTTGAAATGTTCTGACAGGAACAAAATGAAAACATGTGGAAAAACAAAAGTGGGCCCAGTTATCACTTTATTATAAAATAAAAGTTTAGACAAAAAAAGTATGTCCTCTTAACATTGTACAGTTTCAGTTATAAAATAAAAAAAAAAAAATTGTTGAAATTTGCTTTGATGAAATGTGTTTTGTGTGTAAAAAATATACACAGAATTTTACAATATCTGTAAAATTTCAATTCATTATCAAGTTAAAGTCCCGCTCCAGTCATTGTTTGATCTATTATAAAAATGTTCCCAGTGGTCTTTTAATTATAATTATGTAGTTTTTAGGCCTTAAAAAAAAAATGTCTTTGTCTGCAGTAGTTGAGTTGTGGGCGGGGCATGGAGTAAGCCTTTCATCATTTCCTATCATCCCTTTTATTCTACTGTATCTTACAGCCCCTCAAACTCCTAGCCTAACATTACTAGCGCTCAAGGATACAACGATTCTTCATGAATCAGTAGAAAAATAATTCAAACTCGTCAACAGATTTATTAGTGCAGAAAATTAAAAATCTGTTTGTCTCGGCATGTATAGAGAAATAAGTATCGACCGATTTTTTTCGTGCGTAGTTCTTGATTTGTGTGTACGTTTTTTTTTTTTTTCTCATAAAATAGATTATGTCCATAAGTAAAATAATTTAAAAATTCAAAAAGACAACATACAATTCACACATGCACAAATTAAAACATTTTAAAAACTAATTACACTCGTTAATATTTGAAAAATCTCACTTGAATCACTAGTTACACACACAAAACCTGCGGTGAGACACTTCATGTTTCAGAGATTTGTTCGTGAGTGATGCGTTTAAATGCTACTGGAATGATCGGTCATCAGAGTGGTCCGTCACACATGGAGCAAAACACGAACCGAGTATGACAGGATTTGTGATCATTTCAGTTTTATGCATAAGTGTTTATTTGTATTGAATCTTTTCTGTTAGCAGGAAAACAGACAGTTTGATGTAAGGGACAAAAACAAGGTATATTTGGCCTTAAAATATCTAAATCGTTGTGTTGAAAAAATTAAATTTTTAAAAATCGAAATTGTGGCTTTAAAGTTTGAATGGAATCGAATTGTGGCTTGACTGAATTGTTACATCCCTACTAGTGCACCAAAAATGGTGAGCAATATCAAAACAATCCAGCTGTGCAGTTTAGCGCCAGATGCAGCTCTGATGAGGAAAAGGAAAATGTGCATCAGAATGGAGCAGAGCAGGAAGCTTGTGGCCCATCCCACATGTTTTCTATAAATCAAATGCAATCTTTTACCCACTGCATCATTTCCTCTGCTCCTGATTCAAAACGAGAAATAATGAAATGCAGTTTTAAGCTAAATTTTCTTTTTTTTATGTTTTCCAGTCAGAAAAATGCAACAAAAACATATTAAAAACAGACTTTTCATTGGAGTGGGTCCTGAACAGTAAGCTTGACAATAACATGCTGAGCATAGAAACATCCAAGTAACATGTCGCTGTAGATTGTGATGCTAGAAAACGTCTTTTTCCCATCGTCTCCCAAACATTGAGTATTGTAGTACACTTGAGTTTCCTATTTTACCACTCCATCTGAGTAGAAACAAGACAAACGGTTAGAAATAAGTATAGTCAAACTGAAAAATGTGTTGCTGTGTCATCCACTAGCAATCCTGCAGGAACACGAAACCATCACAGCTTCATCTGAGCGAATCCGTTAACACGTGCTGTAAAAGGTAAGGCCTTTATAGGTGAATTTATTGCCAGTAACAAGGTGAGAGTGGCATTGCTGTTAAGACGTCTGACTGGAGGAAATGGAAAATGGCGTCTGCTGTTGGTGCAGTTATGGGAGATTAGAATAGCCGTGCTTCAGATTGTAAAGATCTGTTTCCTCACAGATTAAAACACATTTAATTAGATGAACCACTTAAAATGTTAAACGTATAATGGCAAAATATATAATAAACTGTCCAAATTATTTATTAAAATTCATAACAAGTTAGGTCTAAAATTATATATATATAATAAAAAATTCCCCTCTCACCTCCACCAATTTGTCCTGTAGCTAGTCTAAGCTTGAGGATCCTGCGGAGTATCTTAGCTGTTCTTTCTATGAAAATGTCTGATCTTTAGGGATCTGCTGTATATACAGTTTTGTTACTGCCCCAAGCTCAATTCCACGGTTACCTTTCAAGCTTTCTCCAATTCCCTGGTATCTCTCCAGTTTGTCATGCTCCTTCTTTTTGATGTTACCACCACAACGACTTTCTTCTGGTCTTTATCTACATATACATGCAATGTTGACATTCATTTTAATCGTCTTCATCCTTTTTTGTTTGGCTGCCCCACTAGGGGTTCCCACATTAGGTCAAGTAACTCTTTTCAACCATCTCCTCTGCGTTCTCCTCATTTGCACCAACCACCCTGACATCCTCCTTCATTACCTCCATTACCCTCCTCTTCAGTCTTTCTCTAGACCAGAGGTCGTCAACCTTTATCAGTAAAAGAGCCATTTGGGCTTGTTTTCTACTGATCAGAACCTATAAGGAGCCGCATTGACATTCGTTAGCCTTTAAGAAATTTGGATTTGCAGTCATAACCTTCTTTTTGTTTTTTTAAATAAATGTGAATAATGTCTAAGAAACTAGCGTCTCTCAAACTTGTATTTTTTAAGTTTTTAACTTTAGTAGCGAAAAAGCTAGCTTGTTGGTTAATTAGTAGCTGAACTCCAAAATAACCTAAAATTTTTCAGTAAACTAAATTAGTCAAAAACATTAGCATGTTGCTAAAATAGAAGCTACATTCTAAACTATCCAAAAATAAAATTTCAGTAGATGACAAATTAGCTGAAAACATCAACATTTTACTAAAATATTAGCTAAACTCCAAATCAGCATAAAATTCCTCAGAAAACTAACTTAGTTGGAAATGTTAGCAAGTTGTCAAAGTAGATGCTAAGATTTTAAATTAGCCTAAAAACCCCACGAGAGAACAAATTAGCCAAAAACCTTTGTATGTTGCTAAAATAATGGCTAATCTCCAATTTTTTGTAATTTACTATTATTTATTTTTCTTCAGCCAGAGAGCCACCATGGAGAGATAAAAGAGCCACATGTGGCTCTGGAGCCGCAGGTTGCAGACCCCAGCTCTAGACCTCTTTACTGGTGGCTCCAATCTCAGCATCTTTTTACCAACATCGTCTCAACGAGTCTAAGCCATCTCAATTTGCTTCCCTCATTTACTCCAAAACATCTACCATGAGCTGCTCCTTCGATGGATTCATTCTTTCATTCTGCTACCTCCAGATCTGCCTCCTGTCTCTGCATCAGAGTCTCTAAACAAACAACATGGCTGCTCTCCCCACAATCTTTCCTTTCATGCTAGATGACACTCTTTGACCCTAAGAATTTAAAGTCCCACACCTTCTCCACCTCTGCTCGTGTAACCTCACCCTTCTACTCCAGTTCCTCCTAATTACAGATACTGTCTTACAACAGCTAAATTTCATTCCTCTCCTTTCCAGAAGTCACCGCCGCCTCTCTAGATGTTTTTTCTCACCTTTTCCCTACTCTCACTATAGATCACAATGTCATCTGCAAACATGATGATCTACAGTGATTAATGTCTAACTTCATTTATCAGTCTGTCCATCACCACATCTCAAACCTGATCCTTGGTGTAGCTCCACTCTTCTTTCACACCCACAGAACATCTCACCTCTGTCTTCCAGCTCTCATACTGTACATGTCCACAACAACTCCAACATTCTTATCTGTCACTCTACACTATCCATACCTTAGCTTTTCTCTCTGTATCCTGTCATAGACTTTCTCTTGAAAGAAGAACTGATTGGACTTTCTGCTAGTCATAGATTATCAGTTTGAGTTCTCTAACCTTTTTCAGGTTAGACATCGGAAGAGTTAAATTATTCACAGCCTTCTTGTGACATCATTATAATAATACATGAAAAATGATCATTATACACTGAACCTCATCTGACCTTCAGTCATTGAAATGCATATCGATGCTCAAAGCATTCAATATCAGGACCTAAAAAAGTGGTGCAGTGTAGTCACTGCAGTGGTGCCTGCCATGATTATAGAGCACTTCTTCAAAAGAGGCAAATAATCTGCAGAACTAATCCTTTTCTGTACCTGATATGTAGATATAGTACTCGAAGAGAGCCGAGCTGCTGTGTAATGTGAGCAAACAGTGAGCCCAGTCTCACCCCAGCACATGTAATCGTCACGTTTGTCCACATGTAATGCTTAAACTCTACAGTTTAAAGTTCTGCATTTTTACCAGCCTGCAGCCACATTGCCTTTTGGAAACTTCAGGGCCTAAAAGGTGCAAAATCCAGAGCACAAACTGATGCAACTTTGCAACAAAACTTGTTTTTTTCAACTCTTGGACATGTATGACTTTATCTTTAATGATTTATTAGCCAGAACTATAGTAATACCTCAATCTCTCTTGTTTAATTCATGGAAGTGCCAACCATTTGAAAATTGATCGTAAAGGAAATTTAATCAAAATTAATAATATGCCATACAAGATGTGTATGTAGTTGAGAAATAACACATCTAGGATCGTAAAAGGGAATCCCCAACATGTGTTTTTTCAACACTGGGACACATATTACTTTATTTTTAATTATTAATTTGTCAGAATCATAGTAATACCACAATAAATCGTGTACTTTTGTCACTACCATGACACAGGGTTCTGAAACGCACATTCAAGCGACCACTTCCAATGAAAGGTCTGTGTTTACGTGCACTTATTCGCATTTTGGGCTTCTGTATCCTATACTCTCTATATAGAGATACATAGAGATATATAGAGTTTATCCTATACTATCCATACTCTTGTTTGCTGCTTTGCAAGTTTTTAAACTCCTAAAACTCTTCTTTTTGTTTTTGTTTTTAGGCTCTGAGTACAAATGTCAGAACGTTACAGTCAAATCAGATCAAACTTTGACCAATCAGGGACTCAGATTTGGTGGTGATGAATTAAATGCCGTCTTGTTTAAATTCACGGAAGCGCCAACCGTTTGAACATTGATCATGAAGGAGAATTTGATAAAAACTGAACAATTCTTGAACTTGAATTCTTGTGTGTCTGTAGTTTGAGAGGTAACATATTTGGGATTGTGAAAGGGGAAAGACTCTTCCAAACAGCCCCTCACATTTCTTGGTATCAAACAAATATAGGATAGAAACTTCCGTAATGACTGACATCTGTGGAGAAAAAACGTTCCTGCATCCACAGTTAGAGTTTAATCTACTTAAATGAGAAAATGTGTGGAACTCGTAATCAGCAGGTCAAGCATGTTGAAGGAGGAGGTCTTCTTTGAAAGGATTAGCCTTGAAAAGATTTTTTTTAAAGGGATTTGATCACTTTGGGAAGTTTGTTTCACGGCTGCATTTAAAACAGGAACAGCTTAGACACAGACGTGGAGGGATGCCGGTACCAGGGAGTGCTCCTGAGAGGAGCCGGTGCTCAAAAAGCTGCAAAAGCCGGAATCCAAGGTTTTCTGCAGAACCATGTAAGGGATCTGAACATGATTTTGCCAACCTTGGGTTTGCAGCAGAGGTCAAGATTGGGATGAACGAGACTTTTTTGCAATCAAAGGTTGTGAGACTGGATGGGAAGATTAATGATGAATTAACTGAGAGGAGGAGATGTTGGGCGTTGTTACTAGTTGTTGTTGGAAAGATCTCAATAAAATATTTCTCTTTGGTACCTTTCTACCTAGTATGGGGATTGGTACTTTAAGCCTTATGCCATCTTGGCATGTTTACATTAAAAGTGGGGTCATATGGATCTTATTTTTTTCCGAGGATTCTTTTATCTTCACTGGTGTTCATGGCAGACATAAAATCCTGTCCATCTTTTATCAAGGGAGGCATCACACATCAATATAAGAGTGGGGTCATCTGGACCCCATAAGAGAGCACAAGGGTTATGTCCTGCTGCCGCCAGGCCTTTTTTTTTTCCTTCCACTTCCTTTGGCTCACCTGGCAGGTGTGGCCAATGTCCCCTGATCGCCACCAGCTGTCTATTTAAGGCAGAGGAGGCCACACCAAGTCAGCCAGGGAGCAGAGCAGCAGGCTGGGCTTTAGGGTGGATGGGGTTTGTGTCTTTTGATGCTTTCTTTTATCCTCAGCAATCCTAGATTGTTGGGTTTTGTTGTGTTAGTTTGGAGCTGGACCATGGTAGTTCTGATTTGCGGGCTTTGTTTCATTTCTTTTGATTAGGTAGTTTTGTTAGGCAGCCTTTAGCAGGGAGCTGCTGACTCCGACGGTCGTCATGGCTGGGTCAGCAGTCTCCCTGACTTGTTGTAATTTTGGCCATGGTTCCAACTCTGTTTCGGTTTGACCTTTTGTTTTTTCAGCTCACTAATTATTTGATCTTCATTTCAGGACACAGGTGGTTATTTTAATAAACTATGTTTCTTTGTAATTTGTGTCCAGTTTTGTTACTGTCCCCTTCGTTTGTTCCCCCCCAGACTTGAGCCGTGTTGTACTCCAGGGGATGTAACAAAAAGGGTGAAGACACAGCTTGATACTGAAGTCTTTGTTTATTGCAGCTTAGTTTAGCATGAGTAAACGGCACCACTGGATTATAGAGCAGAGGTCGGCAACCTTTACCAGTAAAAGAGCCATTTGAGCTCATTTTCCACTGATCAAAACCTAGAAGGAGCCACACAGTTTTACTTTAGCCTTTTAAAAAAATGATTTGCATTCATTACCTTCTTTTTTTCTTTTGTTTACATTTTTTAATAAATATGAAGTTTGTTTTTTTTTTTTTGGCACGAGCAAAAACAAAAGTATAAAAAGAAACTAGCATTTCTCACAATGGGATTTTGTTTTTACGTTTTTACCTTTAGTAAAGGCCGAAGTAGCGAGTAAACTTGTCGCTTAGTTACAAGCTAAATTCCAAATAAGCATAAAATTCATCAGTAAATTAAAAAAATGTTAAAATAAATGCTAAAATAAACGCTAAACTCTAAAATTTCCCTAAAATCCCCAGTAGATAACAAATTAGCCAAAAAATGTTAGCATGCTGCTAAGCTAAACTCCAAACTAGCATAAACATTGCTCTGTTACTAAATTAGTCAAAATGTTAGCTTGTCGCTAAAATAGAAGCTACACTCTAAATCTACCTAAAAAGCCCCAGTAGATAACAAATTAGCCAAAAAATGTTAACATGTTGCTAAAATAATATCTCCAAATTGTTTGACAATTACTATTATATTTTTCTTCATCCAGCGAGCAACCATGAGGAGATAAAAGAGCCACATGTGGCTCTGGAGCTGCAGGTTGCAGACCCCTGGTATAGAGCTTTGCTCCATACGCCGCTGGATCCTGCAACACGTCTAAATTCAGCTACAAATGATAGTGAGTTAGTCCAGACTCTGAAGGCGTCTTCATGTGTGCACAAATGCACTGTTGTGTTTTAGTTGCACCACATCAAAACAATGGAGGTCACTGAGGTAGTGGCAGCGGTGCTGCACAGTCTTTTGGTTTCTTTTAAAGCCATTAAGGTCAAAATGGATCTAAAGAAGCCCCAGAGCCACTTTATTCCATTTCTGTTTTGTTGGAAAAATATCTGCCATCAACATTTTCTAGTCTAGTCTATTAAGAGCAAGTGCATTAGTGATGTCACTTTTTACCCAATCAGAGACCAAAGAGTCTAGTCAGTCTTGATCCTATCAGATGCCTGTATGAAAGTGCAATTCTCTTCCAGTAAGTATGGTTGAAACCAAAGCATTGAGCATCCTGCTAGTGTGCAGCAGAGCAACTGAAGCTCCCAAATTAAAACACCATAAATCAGTGTGGAGCAAAGCTGTGCAGGACAGAGTTGGTCTGATGAAACATCGTATTGTTCACGGGGTTGTTCAACTTCACACAGCATGTTTTCTTCTCTTCCTTGGACTTGTCAAACATTTGCAGCATCATGCAGTATAGGCTCTTTCTGTACGGCAAATAAGTTTCCTCAAAAAGTACATTTCACTTTGTCTTCCTTAGTAAACAGACCGTAAATCAAAGCTGAAGCTAAGGAAAAACACACAATATCAGAAGAAAATGGCTAATGCACTTCAGTGTTGCTCCTTATCTTTCTCTACATCATTAGATGATTAGACACTTGTAATCTGGAATACAGATTGGATCCAATTCAACCATTTTCTTACAGTTATTCATTTAACAAAAGTTGGGCCCAAATTTAAATGAATGATTTGGATCTATTTCAGTAAAATCATAAACAAACACGGAGAAAACTCAATAAAATTGGTTTAGAAGCCAAAAGACGTAGACCAGGGGTGTCAAATTCAATCGCACAAGGGGCCAAAATCCAAAACATACCTTAAGCAGCAAGTCAAACAGGATCAACATTTGTACACTAAAACTAAAATTGTAAAACTTAAAAAAAAAACGTAACTTTTTAACATAACTATGAATAAAAGTAGGCAGGAATATTATTCAAGAATAAATCAACATAAGCCTTAAATAACTTTTAGCATATTACTCTACATAAAAGTATATTTTGTCGAAATTATATAAGTTAGAAATAAGATCATATTGCGCCATTAATAACAATAGAATGATCTGGAGGGCTGGATAGAATTACCTCTTGATTTTGACATGTGATGTAGACTATAAAGATGCTTTTGCTTAAATAAGTTAAATAAGTTGTGTGAATCGCACTTTTTGTGCAACCATGCATAATACTGCGTTCACACCATCACGTCTGCTGCATCAAAATAGTATCCGGTAGTTCTTTTTTTGACACACACATCACTTTTCCATCATTTATTCATTTGGGTTCATGAGATAATTCAACACTTATTTTATGTCTACAGCAATCCTTACCTTCTACTGGGTCTGACTGCTTTCAGCGGTACTTCTGTGTCCTTGTAACCCAATTTTATGACTTCCTGTCCTACATTAGTCCAAGGAAGGAAAAAAAAAACAAGACTAATAATGTCACGATGCAAATAATAAAAATATTAAAGGAGAATGATCAGATTCCCCTCCATGTTTGGTTTTGGACGGGACTTCTTCTGCGTTGCAAATACTGATGCACACAGCCCCAGTTCCTCCAAGAGGTAGTTAGTGGAGAAACAACTGCTATACTGCAATAAATATTTGAACCTATTTATATTTTTAAAAAATGGTTGCTTCTGAGTAAGTCACAACTCTGGTCAAACTGTGCAAAAAAAGAGACTTATACTCAAAAAATAGAGTAAAAAATAATATTGCATTTAACCCCCCTGAACATATATAGTAGTTTTTGTGAATTTCAGATATTTTTTTGTTTTTACTAAACATATTTTTTTTTTCAAGTTGGATGACAGTACTTTGAATCCCTGCATTTGCAGTTTTAATCTACCTCTCCTAAAGGATGTCTTGAAAAATCGTGTTTCGACACTTGCACTGTGCTGACGGCACCAGTTTTATGGGTGTGCGCTGTTCTGTGTGTGCACTATTCCAGTTCTTTCCTCTAACAATCAATTTCTTGAAGTGTTGCACTTGAGTGATGGCAGCCAAAAGTAGTGACACTCAGCCATCATGAAATGAGAGTATCAAATGATTGCCTGAGAGAAATCACTGTATCTTCAAATGTCTTTGAGAATAGCTCCCAATCCCAGCCTGCTTTTCCTCTGCTTGCTCCACTCCACCAGCTGAAGTTTCCTTTTAACTTGTGTTATCACCTTGTGGTTCATTGTTGTGCACAGTCTTGTGAAATGGCACTTTGGTCCTGCTGGATGCCCATGGTGGAAATTTCATTACCTCTCCTGAAGATCTGAACCTTAGATTTGCAGTTACCTGACGGTATTTGGTAAACTCTGGTATTTTCTGAAGTTTTAAAGAAAACTGGGGTTACCTAACTCGACTTTTTAACCAAAGTGTTCCAACAAGCGTTAACTAGAGCATTAATCAGACTACAATAGTCTGTTCCCCTCTTTTGGACTCCAACACTTGGATGTGCTTCAAGTGTTAATGAGGGAATGTGAAATGTACAATGTGGGGCAGACTATAAACTAATCTTGGACAGCTTAAGGGATTTTATTTCTTTTTCTTCTGCTTCTCATTTTCGATACCCAACAAAATGGCCTGCATGTCCTTCATCAAAGGACAAAAGAGAAAGGCTTCATTCTCAGGCAATAATGATTTCTAAACGGCCTTCTGTCATATGAGTGATAGTAATTAGCAATAACAGAGGCCAGTAACGGAAGGAATTGGAGTCCTTGAGATCACTGTAGAGGATGGCAAAGCCGAAGGACTCAAATTGGAACCTTATTAGTATTTAATTAACACGCCTTTTACCTTGTTCTTCAGTGTTGCCTGGGTAATTAACGCTCTGTCGTGCTCTCCCACCGACCACAGGAGGCCTTTTGTGAGAGACATTTCCTCCATGGACTTCCTTGCGGCTGCAAATTGCCGTCTTTTCTTTGTTTCTGGTCTCACAGACTGTTCGGCCCACATCATTTTGCTTCGATTTCCAACATCTTAACATAGACAGTGTAAATTCTAGTTTAAGGGCATAATAGCTAGGACAAACCCTTTGCCCTGTTTTATTCTTATTGTTTTGCTCATAGCGAGGCGGGAGCTGTATGTGTTGCATTGTTGAAGCAGCATGCTTCTTTTTTTTTCCTTTTTCTTCTTTAAGCTGAAACACAAAAGACTTTAAAAGTCAAACATATCAGCAGGAAGCCATTTGACATTGGATCTGAAATAAAAGCGTTTACTAATTTAGAAGCAGAGTATACTCGTAAGCGTGATCATAAAGTCAAGTCTTGGGGGTGTAATGTGTAATCAAGGAAATTGTTTTTATTTAAATGCAAAGGATGTGCAAATATCTCACGGCATTGTGAGGTGAATGAACTAGAGAAAGACTATGCTATGTGTTTATTACATTAGTTTCACTTCATTTGTTTAAATATACAGGACACAAGTCACCAGTGCTTCTACACAAAAACTGTTTTTTTTTCTTTTTAATCGATGATTGTTTTGATTGATTCTGTTTGAGTAAGGCGTAGGCTGTTTATCATCCATTAAATGACAGAGTAATTGCTCCAGCTTATCTAAATGATCTTTAAAGAGAATATGCTGCGGTGTGCCACATAAGCTCCAGGAACAGGAAAGATGAAACATCGGCGCTGCCAATAATGAACGGTAATCGCTTCAAGAATACATTTTAGCACGGTTGCTCAAGCAACGACTGGGCTCCTCCCAGGAATCACTGTTCACAACACCTACTCAACATTTGCATTCAAAGTCTCAATTTGCTCTTTTTTTCACCCCCATCAAAAAGCTGCATTGCAGAACAGACACAGATGCCAGCGTGCACCGCTGAAACAGATGTCATTTTTGATCTGAGTTTTCACTCTGTGCTCTGGTTTCATGCTGTTTCACTCGGTTGATGAGGCCAAGGATCCTGTCATGAGGTAATAGGCATCAACGTCCTCTCCTCTAAACATCAAAACAATCAGACACATCTGTTCTTTCTGTTGTGAATTTGTATTTTGAAAATGTATTATCTTAGGGAGCTTAAGCCTAAATAAATATTTGTATCAAATTTGTACAGGCATTTCTGAGACTCCTATCTCATTAGCGTGATCCAAATTTTCCTTAAAAACATAGAACTTGGACCGTGTTTTTTGTCCTGCAGTAAATTATGTTTCCACTAGAGGCAGTAGAGGGGCTCTTCCTGCTCATTTCAAAATGGCTGCTTCCATTGAATCTAAAAAATACACTTTTTCTCAGAAAAACTGCAAATTTTCTCAACTTAATGGTGATAATAACTCATGCATTGTTCATTTCTTAATGACTACCTGCTGTATCAAAATAATGAAAAAATGGTTGGTAATTCATTCAAAAATGTTTTTTTCCTGATATTATTTTTGTGTCTTAAATTATATTGTTTTTTCAAATCATCCAATAGATCATAATTAATACTATATCTATTCCTCTCAAAAAATAATGATATTTGAAAAAAATAATGTGGATTTCATCACATGATTTAAAATACTTCATAATGATAAATAATTTGAGCTTTCTGTCAATTATTTGATGGAGTTTATTTTCTTAAAGAAGATTCTCGTCTTGAGAAACATGGTATAATTTATATCAAACAGATGCGAGATTGCCGGAGGATGTTAGTTAGGAAACCATTATCATCAACGTTCAGAGTGTGATATTGAACTGTGTTCATGCATAGTTCATCTATTTGAATTTTTCCTTTTCTATTGTTTCTACTTAGAACAAATCAACACAGACTGAGCAGGATCAGTCTGTGTTGATTTACTAGAACTTGAATTTTTTACGTCATTCCTGTAAGATTTAAGAAATGACCGTTAAATCTAATTATGTTGAGTCACTAGACTGCACACACTCTTACGGGCCAAATCCTCAGTGGCATTCAGTCAGCAGCTCCTGCTTACAATGCTGTTACTGCAGGAATGTTTGCTTTATTAGAGTGATGAACCCTTGTTGGAGGGTTCTCTGTAAATTGCTGCCAAGACCCTCCAGACACTCAGTCACTGCCCCGCTTTGATACAGAATATTTGTGGTTTTTTTGAACTTTCCCTTCATTTCCCTCTTATAATTATTAATATATATATATATATATATAATATATATATATATATATATATATATATTATATACGTTGCGGTAGAGATGAAGGATTTAAGCATGTTAGTGTTCTCGTCTCTGTTAAGAGTGTAAAAAGGTGTGCACTTATATTAGAGCTTTGTTCTACTTTCATTAAGGCCCAGCATGCTTTGCAGTTCCATTCCCCCGTGCACACACATTCACACACAGCAGAGCTGCCATGCGAGGCGCTAACCAGACTCCCAGGAGCAATGAAGGGCTCCGTGTCTTTCAGATGGACCCTTCATTACAGAGACGGGAGCCAAACTTGCGACTCTCTGATTTTCTGCTTTAGCTGCATTACAGCCACACCTATTTACAGTTTGTCGTCAGAATTGATCATGAAAGCGATGGCGAGTTTCACGACAGCCCGCGTTTCTTTTAGTATATAAACTATTTAGATGCTATTCTCGTCTCTCATGGCTGAAATCCTCGGTACAAAAATTCTTTTATCTTGCAGTGATAAAAATCTGCTTTCAGATGTGAAAAGACGCTAAGTTGCTGAAGGATGAGCTTAGTGAAGAGCTCAGGGTTTCAAATAAGGATCGACTCTCTTGTAACTTTCCCGGGGTGTGGTTTTAGTGGGATTCAGTCAAGTACAGATCAGAGAGGTCATTAGGATTCCATGCAGTTTTGATCTGGAAGGCTGCATAATGTTCCAGTGTGTTTTCCAGGGAAAGGTGGATGTCTGAGTTGTTCTTGTGTTGTTGTGTAAGCTGAGGTTGAGAAGAGGCTTTTGTGAGAATCCCATCCGCAGCCTTGCACCTTTTCTCCCACCGGCTTCACGTTTTTCAAGAAACTGAGATCATTCGAGGCTAAACCAGAAGTATTTCTAGAGTCCTTGTATCAGAAATACTTTGGCCTCACATCAGTGTTTGCACACACAACATGTAAATGAGCAGATTTGTCTCTTTTCTCCTCGTTTTCTTTAATTGTGTTAATTAGCATATGACAGAAATGAAGGAAACAGTTCAAGTTTGATGTTCTGGCATCGTTGCTGACACCCACACTGAGTTTAAAGCGAGCAGACAGCATCTGTTAGTCAGTAATGAATTCAGACCCTTACCCTGCACTTGTCTATCTAGGCCAAGAGACTGCTAGAATGATTTATTTCAGACACAGGATTTTCGGTGGATTTATTTGAGAAGTCTCCCGAAAGCTTGCCTAATCTAGGAGAGTGACCTGTTGTGTCCGGGTCAGATCAAAGCCACAGCTCACTATTAGTTCATGCACACTGTGCCACTTTTTAAAAGCTAAAGGTCCAAATCCTTTAAATGTCGAGCAGATTCTGAGAGACATCACAGGTCAGGGAGAAAAAAAAAGAAAAAAACAACAAACTAGGAGCTCTCACTCTCAGAAGGAAAAAAAATGCCCCACTTTCCGAAACGCCAGAGAGCCGTTTTACGTCACTGCAGGCACCTTTCAGGCACCTTTCAGGCTGTCACAGCAGGTATGACAACGCTCACACTCCCAAATGGTTTCTGTGGAAGCACAGAAGTCGCTTCTATCTTTGCTCTTCCTGTCTCATGCATCACACCTTAGTAGTAATAGAAGAGAAGGACTGAATCTGGAGGGAGTTCAGCCTGGTCACAGTGCAGGGCTCCAGATGACACCTCACTCTGTGTTCCTCCCAGAGCCTCTGAAAGCAAGTCTATTTAATCCTTTATATCCTCATCAAAGAACCATTCTATCTGAACAAACTGTCATTGGAACTAACAAAAAGAAATCAGTTTCAGCTAAAAAGGAAAATCAAACTTGACTTAAAGACTCATTAGGATGAACTGTTTTAAACATGATTTTTGTGATGATGGAGGACATATATAAACAAAATCAAGCTCAAAAGTAATTTTCTGACATTCATTCATGAGTTAGGAGCAGATGAAACATGATGTTTAAAGAAATAGGTTTTATTTGTTATGTACACTGAAAAAAGGGAAACATTGGATCAATTGACATAATTTCTGTTATTTGTTACATTTAAAATGATTAGTTTTCATCAAACTAAAAAACTGAGTGGATGGTTTACTTAACTTAAACATTTAATTTGATATAAACAAATAATTAAAATGTAACAAATTACAGAAGTTTTGTTAATAATCAATTCCCTTTTTCTGGTAAAGAAAATACGTAAACTCGATGCTCTGCTCCACCCTGATGCATCTACCTGTAGACAAATAGATCCATGAACGTCTTTGTTTTCCTTGTCTGAGCTGGAATCTGGATCTAAACTTACAACTGAATAGCTTCAAAACTGCAAGGTGAATTTCCAATGAACTTCTGTCACTCTGCAGAAATTATCTCTTTGAAAACGACACATTTTTTTGATTTTGTTTAAAAATGTCATGATCATTACTGTTTTACAATATATCAAAAGATGACTGGAGTGGGACTTAAATTGCTTGTATTTCTGCATTTATTTTTTCATTAAATGCATAAGAATCAACATTTGCTGTAACCAATAGACATGTAAATAAAGTTTTGCTGCAGGAGCAGAGGCTGGTCTTAGATTTTTGTTCCTCTTTTCCTGACCTGTAAACAGCAGCACTTAGACTTTTTGAAGAGACAATTTTAAGGGGACTTGAGGGTGGAGATGTCTCAGAAGTGGATTAATGTTTCAGTGCAGGGAAGTTTTGTCGGGTTAGAGAAAGGTAGTGAAAGTGGATACTGTCGATTTCAGAGTACAGGAAAAAAAAAAAATACTGTGCTGCATAAAAGCTAAAACAACAAATAAAGATTCAAAAAGGAGCAATGGAAAGAAATAGAAAAGAGAAAGTTCCCAGCCTCACCTCAGTAGGTGCAAAGGTGTTC